>JAJHUR010078532.1:0-23095 GCA_027495735.1 Lutjanus campechanus | reverse complement strand
GGTGGTCGTTTCACGTGTTGGTTTGTTGTGGTGTTGTGTCGTAAAGTGTCACAATGCGTGCGCACTGTGCATGTGTCTGCTGCAGTGTGGTATATCCCGTTTGATTTTAAAATGTAATCCTTCTAAGTAATCACCGTTTATCAAATATACCGGTAATCTGATTACATGCTTTTTTCCTGTACTGTAACGGATTACAGTTACCTTTTTTTTGTATCCTAATTACGTAACGCCGTTACATGTAATCTGTTACTCCCCAAGCCTGTTAACAATGTATTAAAGCAACAACAAAGACCTTTTATTTTGTGTTGATTTTGGTGGTGCTTGTGGACAAAAGTGGTATTATGCCCGCCTGGTGTTTGTAAAGCCCTCAAGCTGGCTGGTGTGTGCATTTGCTTTGGAAGTGAGTGAAAGCAGGATGCAACTTTTTTGCAATTCCCTACTACTTCTCTTTTTTCAAACAGCTGTTTTCAGGATGCACAGCAACAAGGTAATGTATCTATTTGTGGCTTTACATGATTAATAACTTATATGACAACACTGCAACACAGTAAACACAGAGCCACTGCAGTGGGCACATGGAAGGCCATGGGAAATGCCTCCCCCCCAAACACTGCTTTGCAAAACATATTAGTGTGCTCCATTTTGTAGTTGTCTGGGGAATGTTAGCAGCTGTATGTCTCTCTGGCATCATAGATGTGGAAAGCACTCTGGCCTCCCACTTCCATGTGTCAGTAACATAATGAACATTTACTGTAATGTATGACTCCATAGTGGAGACAGACTCTGGCCACACATCTGTATCAGTATCTTACTGGTACTTAGTAGTAGTGTCACAGTTTCATCCTCCCTGTCTCCCATCTCATCCCTCTGCCCCAGTGCTCTCACATTCTCCCAGTTTCCCTCCTGTCCCTCTGTCTCAGTATTTTTCCATTCTCCATGCCTCTGCTCAACTCCACCTCTCAGCCACTCCCACCTAATCAGCCCAACTCCACTCACCTGCAAACCCAGCTGCAACTCATCCCTAATCAGCCCAGCATATCAGGCTCTCCAACACACTCACTCTTTGTCAGTTCGTTCCCTACGTTCATGGAGGACTTTGCAACACTCCTGACCTGGCTGATATCCGGTTGCCTACCCTGCCTGCATTTGACTCACCTGTCTCATCTGTTCTCTGGGAAATCACCACAGCCTTCTGTCCCTGAGCCTGTGATCTGCCTCTGTGTACCTGATGTTTGTCTGCCTGTCCCTGTGGCTGTTTGGTGTTTTCCCTCCTGCGACCTGGCAGTGTGTTTGGTCTGTCTGCTTGTCTGGTCGCCCACTTCACTGCCTGGTCCCAGCTTCGCCTGTTTGGTCTGTCTGCTCGTCTGGTCCCCACTTCGCTGCCTGGTCCCAGCTTCGCCTGTTTGGTCTGTCTGCTCGTCTGGTCCCCACTTCGCTGCCTGGTCCCAGCTTCGCCTGTTTGGTCTGTCTGCTCGTCTGGTCCCCATTTCACTGCCTGGTCCCAGCTTCGCCTGTTTGGTCTGTCTGCTCGTCTGGTCCTCACTTCGCTGCCTGGTCCCAGCTTCGCCTGTCTGCTTTGCCTGTCTGGTCTGTCTACTCACCTGGTCCCAACTTCACCTGCCTGGTCTGTCTGCTCACCTGGTCCCAACTTCGCCTGCCTGGCCTGTCTACCCGCCTGGTCCCGACTTCTCCGTCTGGTCCTCACCACACTGTCGCTCATCCCTCGCCAGCTCACCTGCCTGGTCAGTCTGCTCCCATTGTGCCTCTGCTCAGCTCTATTAATCCCTGAGCCTGAACCCCAAGAGACTTTGTGTGAGCTCTGAGCCCAAAAGAATAACTGGACTGGTTTCTACTTGATCTGCCCTGATTCCTGCTTAGCCTCTGTAAAATAAAGGTCATTACCAACGCACTGTTTTTGGTGTGCTGCATTTGGGTCCTGAACTGTACCCGTTACAAGTAGTCTGGATTTGAGGACAGACTTGCATGTATTGCAGGTGACGGTGTTTGCTTCAGTCTTTGCACAGCTGTCATGTTGATAGTGTTGTGATCAGTGTCTAGTCTACGCCATGCTGAACTGGCGTGGACTCTGAGTAGTCAAGTCAGCTAGTCTGAGGGACCCTCAGCTTTGATCTGCAATGTATTTGGGCCTTTTCATCATTTGTACTTCTTCCACTGAGTGCATCTTGACTTCCTGACTGGTTGATGATGACAAGTTCAGCATCACTGAACTATTTTGTTGCACTTGTCACCGTGTGACTCATTCACCATGAATGATATCCTGGTTCTGTTGAGCAATTAAACATGTCTTCTCAAGTCTGTGAAAATAAAAGCATGAGGATGTGAGTAGTGTGTATTCAACAGCATCACAAATGGTTAATGATTTCTTTTATCATAGATGCTTCCTGGAGAGAAGACAAGTTTTTCTGCCTTCAGTCTGAGTGTGATGGCCCGAAGGCCAATTACTGCCTCTCCCAGAATCTTTTTCTTAGCTAAATACCGGAAAGCTGTGATCGATGTATGATCAAAGGCCTGTAAAGACTCCTTCACCCACAAACATTTGTCAGGAGAGAAAAAAAAACATGAAAACAAAAGGGAAGAATACATGAATAAAGATAGCAACTACATCTCCATGTTGAAGGAGAAATTCTTCCAGAGCAGCAGGATGTATACAGATCATTACAACAAGGCATAATAACCCGAAATTGAAGGAAAAAAAATAATTGGAATCCATATTCATTAGCTTAGTGGTTTGCTCTCCTGCGGCATCAGCAGTATCAAACAGAAGTAGGAATTACCAATAAGGCTCTTTTCAAATGATAACTTTTAAAGAATGAGGGAAGGATTTCAATCACTTGGGGTAATCTGACTTTAAACTAAAATATTAAATATTCACGAGCATAACAGCAAAATGAACAGTAACATGTAACTGTCAATGACCAAATGCACATCGAGCATATGACATTCTGCTATCATACATGAGAAAAATGACTGCATTAGGATGCTGTGCTGCATGGTTATGAGTTATCTATAGAACTAATAATACTGAATGATTCTGATGGGATAGCAGAAGTAGCAGTAAGCTAGTTAGTCCCAGTGACTAACCATGGCAGCCTTTGCACAGCAGTGCAGGATCACCCTGTCACTTCCTGTCTGACTGTAACCTGACACGCCAGATGGATTGTTACATAGAACCAAGTCATCTGTAAAAACTGTTGGAAAGGGGCAGGTGCTTTAAAAACAAACAACTCAGATCAACTCACCAAATCAATGCTTTGTCATCCTGCAGATTCTCATGGACTGTGGCCGCATATGGATCACTGATCACTGCTGCACCTTCTACTGTGGATTATTATAACTCACTTAATCAATCAAACATTCATCACATTGTTGTTGCTACTATTATTTTTATTATAATTTTTTTATTATCATTATTGTAAGGCAAGGCAAGGCATCTTTATTTATATAGCACATTTCATACCAATAGGCAACTCAATGTGCTTTACATAAAGACAGAACATTTAACAGTAAACAGTAAAAATATTAAAAAATATGCAAATATTAAAAATACAGTTGAAAGAAAGAAAGAGAAAAGATTATAGGAAGTACAAGAAAGAGTGCAAATCCAAAAATTATCATTTAAAACTCTTAAGAGCTCAGCCATACGCACATGAAAAGAGAAACGTTTTTAACCTGAATTAATATAACTCACTTAATCAATCAAACATTAATCACATTGTTGTCGCCACTTATTAATTCTGATTCTAATCATTACTGTAACATCTAGTACAAGTATTATTATTTGCATACAGCTTACATATTTATTTAAACTACCATTCCCTACACATAGTTTTACTATTGATGTTCTGTTGGCACTGTTCTCTCTGCCTCTGTTCTTTTCTCTCTCTCTTCCACCCCTCCCACCTCCTCTCTTTCTTCCCCTTCTCCTCTTTCCCTCTCAACCGTCAGATCACCACCTACCATGAGTCATGATCTGTCCGAGGTTTCTGTTAAAAGGAAGTTTTTCCTCGCCGCTGTTGACAAAGTGCTTGCTTATGGGGGAATTGTTTCAATTTTTGGATGTAAATATAATTATAGAGTGTGGTCTAGACCTACTCTATATGTAAAGTGTCTTGAGACAACTTCGTTGTGAATTGGCGCTATATTAATAAAATTTGACTTGACTTGACTTGACAGTATCTATGCTAACCTGTACAGGAGCTGCCATAATTTGTTCGAGATGAGTCATGTCCACTGACGCTTCTTGCCATTGGCAAACCTAAAACCATGGTTGTAGCTGCCAGTAGTCCCTCCGAGAACGCAGATTGGCTTGTGCCACCTATCTATTACCTAAATAATAATAGATAATAACAGAGGAATCAAGTCCCACATGGACCGAAGTATGGAGTGTGGACTGGTAGCTGGAGAGGTGCCAGTTCACCTCCTGGGCAATGCCGAGGTGCCCATGAGCAAGGCACCAAACATCGGGGCGCCTGACTGTATGTATGTTTGCAGCCCCCTCGTCTATAGCTCCTGTTTGTACATGTGTGTATTTCGGGCCTGTGTATGTATGTACAAGAAGTGACAACAGAGTGAAAAGCATGTAATTTTCCTTTGGGGATTAATAAAGTATGTCTTCTTCTTCTTTCTCTTCAATATTTTTATTGCAGCTGTGTGACTGCAAGGTTGCCCTGATCCAGCAACACAATGACATCCAGCTGTTTGTGTTTCACCTGGCAACCTGATCTCATCCCAACTTGTCTCATACTGATGACCAGCTCCCTTCAGCGTCTCATACTGAAGCACAAGACACCCTTATGTGTCTGTATAAGATGCACAGGGCTGGGGATGTCACAAGAACCGGTTTCCCACTATATAGTCCATGCCAACATTTTAAAATCATACTGGAGGTACCGTAGATGCAGTTCTTATGGACATGGCAGGACCAGCATAAACGCTTGCAACTGCTGTAGTCCAGTCATTCCCAAACACTGGGTCAGGAGCATTTATTTGGGTCCCCGTATAAATAACATACTGTGAGGGAAATTCTGCAAATTTAAGATTTATATCCTCAATATGCCTAATAAGAATGATAAAAGCAATGAGATGATGCCATTGTCATTTCAAAAAATTGTGTCTCTAGGAAAAAAGTTTGGGAAACACTGCTGTAGTCTGCTGTTAAAGGAGGAGAAGAATGCCTACCAACACTGAACAACAACTACACATGTAATGATACATTTAGATTATGACACAGCATTGGGCTACAAGTTATCTTCAGTGGAAGCTTTCGACATTAAGCCAGAAACCGATGACCACCACTTGTCGCTGCATGTTGGGTGTGATTTGCTACAAATAAAAGTTGAGCAGGCCTCAACTTTTCTCAGTGTTTAGCAACAATGCAGCCGACCACATCTGCCCATTTTGTAGCTGTGTCTCTGGTAATGTGAACATACTATAAGACAGTAATATGTACAGCTGCAGCAACTTTCTAGAAAATACCAACCGAGTTACAATGGGCAGGTCAAATGACAAAGCAGCAGTCAGACTGAGTATTAATGACTCCTATAGTGCAATAGCCCCCCTTCTACCTTCCTCTCTCCCTCTCTGACTCCCTCTCAGTCAAACACACACACATGCTGGCTCAGTGTGCACATGATGCAGTCTGAAGCTAGACAAAAATCTATCCAAATAATATGCAAGTAGTTGCTGAGTTAAAAACAGCGTTCTCAATAATTTCCTGGAAAGACCAGTGATGGGTCTGTTATGATTTCACACGGGAGGATCTTTGCTGCACCCGATTTGTCAAACTAAGATTGCTGAAGCGTAATTTAAGCTTAAGTCTCTTAAAGCTCCAACATGCCAAGTTGACTAAAACAATGTTATTTACACCATGTTTTTAGCCTGAATCTTCACTGTAGATCCTTAGCTTGGAGCTACATTCATGTGCACATGCACACTGTCTGAACTGGGTGTGTGTGGTGTGACAGTGTGCAAATGGCATGCTGGGACTTTAGGAGATGTGGATTATGCCAGATGAGCAGTACAGAGGCATTTTATGTTTTTTTCCCAGTAGTTTTTCATGTTTGAAAACTGGTCACCATTCACTTCCATTGTTTGGGCGATTGGGCTCTCCATCCTGGAGAAACAAAGTCCCAACAAAATTTTCAAGAGGCAGAACCCCTGCAAAGCAGCTGGACCTGACTCCGTCTCTCCCTCCACCTTGAAGCACTGTGCCGATCAGCTGTCTCCAGTGTTCACAGGCATTTTTAACACCTCACTGGTGACATGCCACGTGCCAGCCTGCTTCAAGACCTCCACCATCATCCCCATCCCCAAGAAACCAAGGACCACAGGACTCAATGACTACAGACCCGTTGCACTGACCTCTGTGGTAATGAAGTCCTTTGAGCGCCTTGTTCTGTCCCATCTCAAAACCCTCTCCGACCCTCTCCTGGACCCCCTGCAGTTCGCCTACAGAGCCAACAGATCTGTAGATGATGCTGTGAACATGGCCCTCCACTTCATCCTTCAGCACCTGGACTCTGCAGAAACCTACGCCAGGATCCTGTGTGTGGATTTCAGCTCTGCTTTCAGCACCATCATTCCAATACTGCTCCAAGACAAGCTCTCCCAGCTGAACGTGCCCGACTCCATCTGCAGGTGGATCACAAACTTCCTGTCTGACAGGAGGCAGCAGGTGAAGCTGGGGAAGCATGTCTCTGACTCCCTGACCATCAGCAGTGGATGCCCCCCCAAGGCTGCGTTCTTTCTCCTCTGCTCTTCTCCCTGTACACCAACAGCTGCACCTCCAGTCATCAGTCCGTCAAGCTCCTGAAGTTCGCGGACGACACCACCCTCATTGGACTCATCTCTGGTGGGGATGAGTCGGCCTACAGGTGGGAGATCGACTGACTGGTGACCTGGTGCAGTGAGAACAACTTGGAGCTCAACGCTCTAAAGACAGTGGAGATTATTGTGGACTTCAGGAAGAGCCCAGCCCCACCCACCCCCATCACCCTGTGTGACTCCCCAGTCGACACTGTGGAGTCATTCCGCTTCCTGGGCACCATCATCACCCAGGACCTGAAGTGGGAGCTAAACATCAGCTCCCTCATCAAAAAAGCCCAGCAGAGGATGTTCTTCCTGCGGCAGTTGAAGAAATTCAACCTGCCAAAGACAATGATGGTGCACTTCTACACTGCCATCATCGAGTCCATCCTCACCTCCTCTATCACCACCTGGTACGCTGCTGCTACTGCCAGAGACAAGGGCAGACTGCAGCGTGTCATTCGCTCTGCCGAGAGGGTGATCGGCTGCAACTTACCATCTCTGCAGGACCTGTACTCCTCCAGGACCCTGAGGCGTGCAGGTAAGATTGTAGTGGACCCCTCCCACCTGACAGGAGGCTGTGATCTATCAGGACCAAAACCTCTCACCATAAGAACAGTTTCTTTCCTTCTGTAACCGCCCTCATCAATGTTGCCCATTACCCCACTGACACTGCCCCCATCCACCCCTCCCACTTATACGCTGCATTAACCTTAGTCTCTCCTTTCTCTATTTTGCACATTGCAATATTCCTGTATACTACGAACTTGCATGTTCAATGTCAAACCTTTTGCACTCCCACATAAAACTGCACAACTTCTTCTACTTTCCACCTATGTTAATATCAGTAACATTTGTAAATATTGTTCTTCTATAGTGAACATTTTTAGATACTTTGTTTTTTTTCTCCTGCTTTTATTGTAGATGCTCTTTTATTTTTTATTTTTACAGTACTTGCCTTAGTCTTTATTTATATTCTAGTATTATGTTTGTATGCCACATGCCACAGAAATATTCTTTGTAAGTGAAAACCTACTTGGCAATAAATCTGATTCTGATTCTGATTCTGCCACACTGTTTTCTTGTGAAACTCCAGCAGTGTTTTGCAGACTAACAAGATAAACCTGAACTTAAATCAGCATGGGTGTGAGTAAATAATGGCTGAATTTTCATTTTTGGGTGAACTATCCCTTTAAGAGTCTGCTAGGCCCTGTATGAGATACACACTCCAAAGACAGATAGAAGAAGATGAGATAACATAACATAACATAACATAACATAACATAACATAACATAACATAAGTAAGGGGTAAAGGATAATGTACAGTGAGCACGTCGTTATTGTGTGCTCACTATATATTATTCAGCTTATTACATGGTTACTTACCCAAATAAATCATTAAAATGAAACAAAATAAACAAAAACAAAATATTAATTTTAAAACGATTTTATGGATTTAAAAATCATCTTATTCCTCCTCCAGAGTCTATAATTGGAACTGCATCCATAGCAACAGCCTGCTCTTCATGGTAATGTGTATCTGTTATACAACCAGTCTGCTATAAAGAAATAACAGACCTTAGAATGTTATAATTGACCAACCAGAATCAAGCATTTAACAAAGTCATGTAATAAGAGACTTAACAGATGTTGGTCAAATGTTGTGGCTGGAGCCTGATCAACTCCCGAGGAGGAGGTATGACTGATTAACAGGCCCTTTTTGGGACGACGTCATGATTATGTCACCGTGTTGGCTGGAGGCAAAACAAAGGAAACACTGGAGGCCAACAGAGTTGTCGGCCACATAATCAAGCTAAAATGTCATCTTGCTGTGTTGTTGGGTGCCAGAATCAAAGTAGTAATAGCTCAAAAGGTAAAAAAAAAAAAGAAAAGAAAAAAAAAAGACAACTGGTGAGGAAGACAACTGTGGTTGCAGGGAGAGGTGTGCAAGCTGCGTCCAAATAAACAAAGTGAACTATGAAATGTGAAATATTCTCACAGAAAAATACAACCAATCACCTTCTGAATTCAAGCTTCTCTCCTTTACTGAACTAAGAGGAGCTTTAATTGCCTCACAATCACAATCAGCCGGAATCAGCCAATCGTCTATATATTTGTATTTGTCCAGTCCAACCTCAGCCTGTGCTGATCCACATGCACTGATGAGCTGGAGATGGCTTTGTTTAGCTCTCAGTCATGTCTCTCAGACTACATACAAATCCTGTTTCACTTGCAGATACAAACTCAAACATGAACCTGATCTTAATCCAAACCTAACCTTATCTGAGATGTGTGATTTAAGGGCTAAGAATACTGGGGCATAATATTCTAACAATGTTGTCATCCAACATTTTCAAAATATTTTCATGTTATCCTACCTTTATTGCATTGGCTTTGTTAAATACTTCATTCTTATTGGTCAATTACAAATCAAATCAAATCAAATCAAATTTTATTCATATAGCGCCAATTCACAACAAAGTTGTCTCAAGACACTTTACATATAGAGTAGGTCTAGACCACACTCAATAATCATATTTACATCCGACAATTGAAACAATTACAGCATTCTAAGATCTGTTATGTAAGGGAAAATGTACAGTGAGCAGGTCATTATTGCAAAATAAACCCCAGCAGGGTGATGCAGGATCTTGAATAGTCTTTAATTTACCCTAAAGGTATTTGTTTCACACCTTAGAATGTTGTATTTGACCAATCAGAATCGAGCACTTAACAAAGCCATGTAATAATTTTGATAACAGGCTGTTGCTATGGATGTAGTTCTGATCATAGATTCTGGAGGGGCAATAAAATCAATTTGAAATCAATAAAATCCCCTAAAAAAAACACCACCTCTGTCTATCTGGGGTAGTTCCACATGAAAAAAAGATTTTTTTTATGAACTGTATTTCAGTTGATATTTTTGTGCACTAAGCTGCAGATTATTTGTTTCTAAGAAGACTGACAGTTAGAATGGATATACTTTTGCAGTAAAATTGTACATCTTAATGTCAAAACTTAGGATCACACAAACTACAATACAAAACTTTGCTTAAATACCTTTAAGCATATATACAAAACACTGCAAAAGGGACATTTTTTGACAAAGTGCAGGGAGCTCACAGCAGCATTTCTCATGAGGTTAACTGAAAATGTAAATAAATAAACAAAAACAACTTCCCAATGATTTATAAAGTTAAAATAAGTAAAACTTGTTTTTAATTAAATTTTTGAGCCCTTCTCTCACAGTCCCTATTCCTGATTCAGCAGCAGATTGTGTCACAGTTTCATCCTCCCTGTCTCCTATCTCATCCCTCTGCCCCAGTGCTCTCACATTCTCCCAGTTTCCCTCCTGTCCCCCTGTCTCAGTATTTTTCCACTCTCCATGCCTCTGCTGTGCTCCACCTCTCAGCCACTCCCACATAATCAGCCCAACTCCACTCACCTGCAATCCCAGCTGCAACTCATCCCTAATCAGCCCAGCATATCAGGCTCTTCCACTCACTCACTCTTTGTCAGTTCGTTCCCTGCCTTCATGGAGGACTTTACTACATTCATGACCATTCTGATCTCTGGTTGCCTACCCTGCCTGCACTGGACTCACCTGCCTCATCTGATCTCTGGGAAATCACCACAGCCTTCTGTCCCTGATATCTGCCTCTGTGTACCTGATGTTTGTCTGCCTGTCCCTGTGGCTGTTGGTGTTTCCCTCCTGCGACATGGCAGTGTGTTTGGTCTGTCTGCTCGTCTGGTCCCCACTTCACTGCCTGGTCCCAGCTTCGCCTGTTTGGTCTGTCTGCTCATCTGGTCTCCACTTCACTGCCTGGTCCTAACTTCGCCTGTTTGGTCTGTCTGCTCGCCTGGTCCCCACTCCGCTGCCTGGTCCGAGCTTCGCCTGTCTGGTCTGTCTGCTCACCTGGTCCTAACTTCGCCTGTCTGGTCTGTCTGCTCACCTGGTCCTAACTTCGCCTGCCTGGTCTGTCTGCTCACCTGGTCCCAACTCTACCCGCCTGACCTGTCTACCTGCCTGGCCTGTCTACCTGCCTGGCCTGTCTACCCGCTTGGCCTGACTACCCACCTGGCCTGTCTACCCGCCTGGTCCCGACTTCTCCGCCTGGTCCCCACTACCCTGTGGCTCATCCCTCATCTGCTCATCTGTCTGCCTCTGTAAAATAAAGGTCATTACCAACGCACTCTCTGTTTTTGGTGTGCTGCATTTGGGTCCTCAACCATACCCGTTACAGTACAAACTGACCAGAAATGGACCCAGCACACACCCTCAGAGAGCAGAAGTGCGTTAATGGACCCAGTGTACTGCTCAACTTTTTAACCCCCTGCCAGCTACAGAAAAGGCTAGCTTTCAGCCTACTAGCCTCCTGCCAGCTCCACCTTCAGTCCCGGTGGGATCTCAGCTGCCCAGCGTCTCAGAACCTCAGCTGCCCAGCGCCACGGAGGTTCTGCTGCCCAGCACCACAGAACTTCTGCTGCCAAGCGCTACGGAGGTTCTGCTGCCCAGCAACCCAGCCTTTGTCTCTCCTGTCCCAGTGGGACTGTCGCCACCACCTCCTGTTCCGGTGGGACCGTCGCCACCATCGCCTGCCCCGGTGGGGTCACCGCAGCCATCTCATGTTCCGGCTGGGTCACCGCCACCATCTCCTGTTCTGGTTGGGCCGCAGCCATTTCCTGTTCTGATGGGGCCACCTCAGCTATCTTCTGTTCCGGCTGGGCTGTCGCCATCGTCTCCTGTTCTGGCTGGGCCACAGCCTCCTCCTGTTCCGGTGGGACAGTCGCCACCTTCTCCTGCTCCGGTGGGACAGTCACCACCTTCTCCTGCTCCGGTGGCACTGTCGCCACCACCTCCTGCTCCGGTGGGACTGTCGCCACCACCTCCTGCTCCCGCTGGGCCGCAGCCTCCCCCTGGTCTGAGGGGACCGTCGGCGCCTCCCCCTGGTCTGGTGGGACCATCGGCGCCTCCCCCTGCTCTGGCTGGGTCGCAGCCTCGTCCTGTTCTGGTGGAATCATCAGTGACTGTTCCTGCTCTGGCTGGGTCGTCTACGTCGCCACCACAGCCTCTTCCTGTTCCTCCTCTGGCTGGGTCGTCTACATCGCCGCCGCAGCCTCTTCCTGTTCCTGCTCTGGCTGGGCCGTCTACGTCGCTGCCGCAGCCTCTTCCTGTTTCTGCTCTGGCTGGGCCGTCTATGTCACTGCCACAGCCACTTCCTGTTCTGGCTGGGCCATCTACTACGCAGCCGCAGCCTCTTCCTGTTTCTGCTCTGGCTGGGCCGTCTATGTCACTGCCACAGCCACTTCCTGTTCTGGCTGGGCCATCTACTACGCAGCCGCAGCCTCTTCCTGTTTCTGCTCTGGCTGGGCCGTCTATGTCACTGCCACAGCCACTTCCTGTTCTGGCTGGGCCATCTACTACGCAGCCGCAGCCTCTTCCTGTTTCTGCTCTGGCTGGGCCGTCTATGTCACTGCCACAGCCACTTCCTGTTCTGGCTGGGCCATCTACTACGCAGCCGCAGCCTCTTCCTGTTTCTGCTCTGGCTGGGCCGTCTATGTCACTGCCACAGCCACTTCCTGTTCTGGCTGGGCCATCTACTACGCAGCCGCAGCCTCTTCCTGTTTCTGCTCTGGCTGGGCCGTCTATGTCACTGCCACAGCCACTTCCTGTTCTGGCTGGGCCATCTACTACGCAGCCGCAGCCTCTTCCTGCTCCGGCTGGGCCACCTTCGCCGCCTCAGCAGCCATTGTCAGCTCCTGCTCCGACTGGGCCGCCTCAGCAGCCATCGCCAGCTCCTGCTCCGGCTGGGCCACCTTCGCTGCCTCAGCAGCCATCACCAGTTCCTGCTCCGGCTGGGCCGTCACCACAGTCACTTCCTGTTTCACCTGGACTACTGCCATCTGCAGTTTCTGTACCACCTGGACTACTGCCATCTGCAGTTTCTGTACCACCTGGACTACTGCCATCTGCAGTTTCTGTACCACCTGGACTACTGCCATCAGCAGTTTCTGTATCACCTGGACTACTGCCATCAGCAGTTTCTGTTCCACCCTGGCTGCAGTCTAGGGATGGGCTCAAGCAGCAGCTTCTGGTTTCTGAGGTTTCCCCAGCTCACCTGTCAGACTCCCTGCTGCCAGACACCAGCCATTCAGCCCTGTTGACTTTCTTCTGCCTGGTTCTTCAGAGATCAGAGACTTGCCTCGCAGCTGGCTTCAACCTGCAGCCTAGTTATCTGGTGCCAGCGGCCTTATCTGGGCCTCGTCCCTGGCATTCTGAGGGGTCCCTTCCTCATCGTCGCCACCAGCCACCACTGGGGTCTCGCCGCCGGCCGCCACTGGGGTCTTGCCGCCTTCGCCGCCGGCCGCCACTGGGGTCTCACCACCGGCCGCCACTGGGGTCTCACCGGCTTCGCCACTGGCCACCACTGGGGTCTCGCCGTCAGCCGCCACTGGGGTCTCGCCGCCTTCGCCGTCGGCCGCCTGAGAGGTCTCACCGCCTTCGCCGTCGGCTGCCTCAGAGGTCTCGCCGTCTTCGCCTTTGTCTTCACCACTGTCTGCCAGAGGGGTTCTGCCAGCTTCGCCATCCTCAACAACATCTTGGTGGTCACCCTGTTCTGCTCTGTTGCCCACCTGAGGTCCGCAAGTTGACCTCTGCTCTGCCCCCTGGTCGTCCACTTCAGGTCTCCAGCTCCGCCTCTGCCCTGCCCTCGGGCCGTCCGCCTGAGGGGTCCGGCTCCGCCTCTGCCCT
Source organism: Lutjanus campechanus (assembly GCA_027495735.1). Classification (NCBI taxonomy): domain Eukaryota; kingdom Metazoa; phylum Chordata; class Actinopteri; order Lutjaniformes; family Lutjanidae; genus Lutjanus; species Lutjanus campechanus. The sequence continues at coordinate 9,518 of JAJHUR010078532.1, read as the reverse complement.
GCCCTCGGGCCGTCCGCCTGAGGGGTCCAGCTCCGCCTCTGCTCAGCCCTCGGGCCGGCCGCCCAAGGTTTCCACCTCTGCTCCTGCTCTGCCCTTGGGCCAGCCGCCCGAGGTTTCCGGCTCCGCCTCTGCTCCAGCTCTGCCCTTGGGCCGTCCGCCAGAGGTCGCCGGCTCTGTCCTGCCCTCGGGCCATCTGCCCGGGGCCGCCGGCTCTGCCCCTGTCCTGCCCTCGGGCCATCCGCCTGAGCAGCCCCCTCAGTTTACCTTGCCTTCAGACCATTTATCTGCCCTTCACCTGGACAATCCATCCAAAGTTCATCTGTCCCTCCTCCAGACCCCCTCCACCCACCCGGCTCGGCTTGGACTTTGTTTTTGGGACGTCGGGAGCCGTCCCTTGAGGGGGGGGTTCTGTCACAGTTTCATCCTCCCTGTCTCCCATCTCATCCCTCTGCCCCAGTGCTCTCACATTCTCCCAGTTTCCCTCCTGTCCCCCTGTCTCAGTATTTTTCCACTCTCCATGCCTCTGCTCTGCTCCACCTCTCAGCCACTCCCACATAATCAGCCCAACTCCACTCACCTGCAATCCCAGCTGCAACTCATCCCTAATCAGCCCAGCATTCATGACCATTCTGATCTCTGGTTGCCTACCCTGCCTGCACTGGACTCACCTGCCTCATCTGATCTCTGGGAAATCACCACAGCCTTCTGTCCCTGAGCCTGTTATCTGCCTCTGTGTACCTGATGTTTGTCTGCCTGTCCCTGTGGCTGTTGGTGTTTCCCTCCTGCGACGTGGCAGTGTGTTTGGTCTGTCTGCTCGTCTGGTCCCCACTTCACTGCCTGGTCCCAGCTTCGCCTGTTTGGTCTGTCTGCTCACCTGGTCCTAACTTCGCCTGTCTGGTCTGTCTGCTCACCTGGTCCTAACTTCGCCTGCCTGGTCTGTCTGCTCACCTGGTCCCAACTCTACCTGCCTGACCTGTCTACCTGCCTGGCCTGTCTACCTGCCTGGCCTGTCTACCCGCCTGGCCTGTCTACCCGCCTGGTCCCGACTTCTCCGCCTGGTCCCCACTACCCTGTCGCTCATCCCTCATCTGCTCATCTGTCTGCCTCTGTAAAATAAAGGTCATTACCAACGCACTCTCTGTTTTTGGTGTGCTGCATTTGGGTCCTCAACCATACCCGTTACAGATTGTGGTGCAGAAAGCAGAGTTGCTTATCATTTCCTCCAGTGAGATAGCTTCTGTTTGTCTCAGGCTCACTTGGAACAGACGAGGGTGGTGAACAACTTTCTTGTGTGGTAAATAGCTCGAAGTGTCCTTCATTTTTCATTTTTACAACTTCAGCATAGAGCAGGGGTGTCAAACTCAATTTCATCTTGGGCCACATCAGCGTTAGGTTTGCCCTCAAAGGGCCAGTTGTCACTGTAAGACAATACAGTTGTATCAGTATCACATAATTGCCTCTGCATTTGATTAATATTGATTTTTATAACAATTATAATCAGCTCTAATAGCAAAAATCTAGGAAAAAATCATGGCCAGTAGACATTCAATTGTGCAACAATTTTGTACTAAAAAATGAAACAGACAAAGTTGTGTCTGTGAACAAACTTAAAAACTGTTTAAAATATGAATATTTTTGCAGTAAGATGAACAGCTGCTCTTTTTCATATGAAGAGTGCTGCAGTTCTGATCAGTGTGTTTGAACAGTGATGCTCCGTGTTACCTGCTTTCACAGTCACATGACGTCTCTGTGGGTCAGACTCGTGTCTCTGTTTTCTGCTGTCAGACACGTTTTACATAAATGATTTGCAGCAGTGTTTCTCAGCTTTCTTAAAAAACTCCAAACTTGTTCTACATTTGCACATTATGAAAGTTTGGTGGCGCGACGTGGTACAATGTTACTTCTGTCGCTGTTTTCATCGTGGCCTGTTCTGATGAAATGACGAGGAGACACAGAGGGAGGAGGGAGCGCTTGTTTTGTGTGAGCGTGGCAGCAGGCGTCCAGTAAGAGCAGTGCAGACAGAGACAGGAGGAGAGAAAACAGAGGAAATTTACAGTGGCAGCTCCTTGATGCTGATGACCTAATGAGATGTATCTAGCTACTAAATGACTTCAGTATGTTTGTAAAAGGGACGCATTCTTGGACATGCAGTTATTGGACACCAAACTTCTGTAATGCAGTTTAGGCTTGTATGATGCAAATTATATTTTTTGCAACTTCTCGCCGGCCACATAAAATGAGATGGTGGGCCGGATTTGGCCCTCAGGCCTTGAGTTTGACACATGTGGCATGAAGGATTGTGATGTTTATTGTCATCTCAACAATATTTGTATCTTGCCTTGAAAAACAGAGCAGGTCAAACCCAACAGCTATTGTCTGAAAATGATTTTGCTTTTTATTATCCTTTTAAAAAAATTATCTGCATATGAATGCATTTATCTGCTTCTAGAGATTAGCCTCCAGCTCCATTCTCCTGTCTGAAACAGCTAATTCATAACACTGGCAATACGTCATCCAGCCCAAGACGGCAAGCCACACCCCCTTTCTGGAGGAAAACTCAGATGGAAGAAACAGGAAAATGCTGAAAAGCTTCTGTGTAGCAGGTTATAAAACAAATGTTCAAACATGCAAGTCCATCACAATCTCTTGTTACACATCTGTCCTGAAAAGGAAAGGAGAAGAGAGAAGTAGTGAGAATGTCTGAACCTCCAGAGAACGTTAAGTGTTACTACTGATGGAGAGCTAACGTTAGCTTGAGTGTGAAGCTGTACAGCAGCGTCAGACTGTCGTCTGACTAAATCTCAGCCAAGCTTAGATCAACAGCTTTTGTTACTAACAGACAACATTAAGCCAAATGATACCTGGTAATTCAATATAATCAGTGTCTGTCACTGTGTTGACTCACTGATCCACTTAAAGACTTGAAGGAGCCTGATGACAGACTGATCAACCTTAATTTATTAAGATATCATGAACGCTCAGGTACAGACAAGGTCACTGAAGAATCATTACACATGTCTATTAAACAAAAGTTTGTTTAACTCAACATTAATTCATACAAACTTGTCAAAAACATGTAAAATTGTGTTGTGGGCTGTGGCAGCTGCATGAGAGCCAGAGTAGCCATTTTTACATATATATTAATTTTTATATTATTACGTATTTTATTGGCAGTCATTTAAAAAAACAAAACAAAACAAAATAAAGTCCCAAAACAACCAACAACCAATCAAATTCCAATAATTATAAAAATGCTAAATATCAGAGCAAGTAATCTGTCTGGCTCATAATTGGTCAGCCCCTAATTCCTGAACCATATTCACCTATTTGCTGTACCGACAGCCAGTGTTTGGTGTGGCCATACTGGGTTGCTGTAGAAACATGCAACACGGTGGACTGTGGAAGAGGACTGGTTCCCTCTGCAGATATAAAGGACTTATTCTAAGGTTACAAAAACACAACTATTCTTATTTTCAGGTGATTATACACTAATGAAAACATACTTTTATATACAATTTCTGCCATATTCTGACAATGAATCACCTACAGTCATATGCACTGGACCTTCAATGTTAAAATCTGACTGAACCAGATAAAAATCAAACATCAGATCATATGTGTAAATATCTATCCAGCTGAATGTATTCTCTTTCTTGAGGATGTGTGGTATCTTTGCTTTCCTCTGCTCAAGCCTACTTTACACCTTTGACACACACACACACTTCACACACTGTCTTTGGGACATTTCCCTCCACAGCTGGAAATCAAAGCTTTGTCTGCTGCCATGACTCAAGGAGCTGTGTGTTCACTTCAATCCCAGCTTTTATCTCCTGCTCTTTGGTTTGTTTTCATCCTTTTTCTGTCTTATCTAGATTTCTCTACTTCGACTTCTTAACCTGCTCTGATCTTTCTTGATAAGGCTTCTTGTTTTTCTCGTCTAGTTTCTTGTCATTGTTGTTTCCCTCAGTGTCAGAAGGGCTTTTTTCAAACTATTTGACATATATTTCAAAATTTCTTGCCTCTTCGTTGTCAGTACAACAAATCATTGTTGTGGATCACAAGCCCCTTTAACTAGCAAAACAGTCCCATCAAGTTCCCTTCAGTGCTGGGCTCATTTTCCCCATATGGGTCAGCAAACATCCTATTTATTGCCCTTATATTTTCATACATGAATGTAACATCAGCAGTTGGCATCTGCCAGTTTACATGAATTCCTACTCTTATAGAGTAAATCACATGCTCAGTTTATTTAGCCTCAGGCTTAGCATACAACTAGAGCCATTATCATACTGACTGATGGCTGAAACAGAGTTGTTTTTCTGAAGCTATTCATCACACACATGCACAAAAACAACAAGTTCTCAGTAGTTTGGGTTTGTGTGTAATTTGTAAACAGAACATACATGCAGCAGTATAGATCATATGTCACTTTTCCATTAACTCAAACACTGGGAGCAGACACTGATTGACCATCTGCAGAAAACGCATTACACTGTAAATGCAAATAAATAAATTATGTTACTTGACTGATTAACTTTTGACATATACTTGCTGAATTTGTACAAGGAAAAATATCAAGCATCAGCTCACCGAGCTGAGAGAGGATGAGAGGAGTAACAAAGACAATTATTAACATGTGGAAAAAGACACCTCATAATAGATATTTTCATGCAACAGCCTGAGGCATGTTTTTAATTGTTGACTGGAATAAAGACTTTTATTTTGAATGCTCTATCATGGCTATTATGATGTGATTATTTTCATACTAAAACTGTTTTGTTTTGTGTTTTGTGTTTTATTTTTTACCAGCGCTGTAATTGACTCCTACAGGATATAACCTTACCTTCAGAACTGCAATGTAGTTAATTATTCATTCTTTGTCTATAATGAACAGAAATGATCAAAACAATGGTGTTACCTCTCACAATGTGTTTGTCAATCCATGATGGTCTGCAAGCTCCAAACAGCTCATCAGAAGTGCAACAGACTTACAATTATGTGTTATAATTCTACACTAAACATACTTATTCTTCTTTGAGTATGGAGTGTGTTGACATTAGAAAAATGTTAAAATTATGTATACTAAAAGTGGCATTATGTAGCAACTCCATGTCCAAAAATGACCACTGCAGTCAAAATAGTGAGTTGGACCCATAGGCTGTATATTAAATAGATTGAATCCCTATTTAATTTACGATTTATGGTTAAAGCGAGTTGTTTCCCCCAGCCCCCTCCACATGCAAAGACGCTCAGGAAGTCTGCAGAAGCACAAGACAAGCGCAACATTGTAATGTGACAATAACAAGTGAGGACGAATCCTCCACTGAAAGTCGACCACCTGTTTCTAAGTGTCTGTTGTCCGTCGATATAAAGTTCAGCCTGTTATCCTGAAAACCAAAGCCCACTGTTCTGAAAATACACACTCTGGACTTTGAGTTTAGGGGCTGCCTGTCTCACTGCTGCCAAACTCTGCCAAACAAAAACATTTTGCTCAGTTTAACTGTTATGAACATCTACTGTACACTGTCTTAAGATTATTAATGATTTCTTACAACTCACAAACAGACTCTAACTCTTTCAGCAAATATTCAAAATTAATTTGAACTCTTATAAACATGAAACAGGCATACAAAAACATTCTGGACCAGGGCAGAAATTTAAAAGGACACCATGGCTGTAGCGTTGTTGTCAGAGTAATGAGTATTTCACTTTAACATGTTTGCTTAATCTCTGTTACATATCATGGCCATTTTATGACCAATTCCAGTAAATATATTACAAATTTCTCCTTTAAAAAAGAAAAGAATGCATACATCTTCTTGATTTTTGACTACTGAGCTGTTGATGGACGCTACTTTAGTACAACTACATTATAGTCTGTTATAAACATGTATTTAATACTGTACTGATTGAAAGATACATCCTAGGATGCTCTGGGACACATCCTCGGTGATGTGCCTAAGATCATCGGGCGTTTCGGGTCTTTCAACATCAGACGCCTTTCCTCAGGTGACCCAGCCAGTGTTGATCAGGCCCTGGCTTGTGTCCCAGCAGCATTGTCCCACTGATCACTCCTCCTGATCCAAAGTCTGGAGGCTCTCTCTGCAGCCTCCATGGTGTTCTTTATGGCTTTCCTCTTTGCAGCCTCTGTGATGCCAAGCAGAGTGTACACTTTGCACAGTGAGCGGCACCCCACTTCTATGGGCTCGCAGCGGGCCTTCCAGCCTCTTCCTTGGCATTGCTCCACGAGCTCCTGGTACTTAGAACGCTTCCGCTCGTTCGCCTCCTCAATGCGGTCCTCCCATGGAACTGTCAGTTCTATCAGGAGAACTTGCCTTGAAGAGACAGAAGCAAGCACGACATCTGGTCTCAAAGCTGTTTTAATGATGTGGTCTGGGAACTTGAGTTGCCTGCCCAAGTCAACTCTCAGCTCCCAGTCCGACGCTGAGGTGAGGAGGCCGGCTGCTGGTTTGGGCTGTGGCTGTGGCTGCTCTCCAGGCCCTGACAAAGTTGATGTTTCTCTTGCCTTGTTGTTGCTTGCCGGTGTTGTGGTGGGCTACAGCTCTGGAGATGGCTTCGGCAACTGAACTTCAGCACCTGGTCAGTGGTAGCGACCCTCCCCCAGTGCTTTCGGGCAGCTGCTGAGGATGTGCTTGAGTGACCTTCTCCCAGAGCACAGAGCGCAGAGTCGGCCACGCCCCACAGATGGAGATTGGCTGGGCTAGTTAGGACATCATACACAGCTTGGATGATGAACTTGAAGCGCTGGGGTTCTGCCTGCCAGATCTCGGCCCAGATCACCTTCCTATCCAGCGCCCCTTCCCACCTCGTCCATGTTTCTTGCTGCTGCATGCCCACCATCCTGCTGGTCCGCTCCTCCTCCTGCCCGCACCTCTTTCAGGACTAGCTGGCATCTGTCCTTGCCATGTGCTTTCTCGTAGCAAGGCTGAGGAAAAGCACCGAACCCTGCTCACCCCATTGCCACTGTGCCCACCAAAGCCCTGTGTCTCAGCCGGGACTCAGCTACCTCCAGGCCCTCCTGGGCTTTCCACTTCCTGCCTGTACGCACCATGATGCCTGCTGATGCAACTTTCGAGTCCTTGGAGTCCCAATAGAGCATAGCTTCTCTCGTCCAAGAGACTCTGAACTCCTCGTCAAGGCTGCTGAATGGGAGCTGGAGTTTGATGGTCTTCCCATACAGTGCTGCGCTGCAGAGGCTACGAGGCAAGCCCAGCCACCTGCGGAGATAGCTGCTGATCTTCCTCTCCAGGATTTCTATTGTCAATCTGGCCATCTCGTACACCAACAAAGGCCAGAGTACCCGAGGTAAGACACCATGCTGGTAAATCCACGCCTTAAATCTCCCGGGTAAGCCAGACTTGTCTACTGCTGACAGCCACGTTTCAAGGTCCTTGATGGTAGTTTGGACTGCTGCTGAATCCCTGAGACTGCAGTCGAAGACCTTTCCCAGGCTCTTGACTGGTCTCTCGGTGATCGATGGGATTTCTGTGCCATCCAGCAGGAAGCAAAACTTGTCTGTCACCTTTTGAGCACCATGACCCTGGATTTAGCTGGTTTAAAGCTCATTCTTGCCCATGAGATGAGCTTTTCCAGGCCCTGGAGTAACCATCTCCCCCCGGGCACCGATGTTGTGGTGACTGAAAATACCATTCAACTGTGTTGCATTGAGGAAATCTCAAAATCAAAAGTCTGTGAAAGTATCTGACTACAGCTTCAGCAGACATGCTGTACACTCAGTTTGACAGAGGATTGTGTTTATTACTTTTTCTCTCTTGACTAAAAGGCTGGGATTTGGAAAATGTGCTGCCTTCAAAACCAACAAAACTAAACATTTGTTCTGGAGAACTGCATCATGTAAACATGAACATGATAGAGCCTGTGAATCTCTCTGTCAATGGATCAACTAAACAAATTGTAATTCCATAGCTGGCACTGCAAACTAGCATACTGTCAGCCATAATATCCAGTGTGCATTTACACACACTTGTGCTCTGATTGGACAGTCAACAAATCACAGCGCCAAGAGTGCACTCATCCTGTGTGAAGAGGATGGACAGGCTCTCAAAAGTTCCAAACAAGCTGCTTGTTTTCATTTTCATTTTCGCTTTAACTCTCAATTAGTGCTCATCCTTCGATACTTCAGGCCTGTTATTAACACTGTCCGTCCAGCAGGTCACTCAGTCTGAATTAATCTGTTAACAGCAGTTCTCATGGTCTCTGTTTGTCCTGCTGACGAGAAATCAACAAACTGTAAACCTCTGCATGTTTGTTTCCCACAAGCTGCTGTGTGCATCTCTCGCTACTTCCCCCTAGTTTCTCCTCTTCCTCCTCCTCTCTTTTCACTCAGGCTTTTCTGCTGGACCGTCAGCCATCCTGGGACCTCTCTCTGTCCTGGCTTTTGGTGCCTCATTTGGACATTTGGATCTGGATCATCATCCCCCAGGAGATCCAGCCTCTCCTCTTCTTTCCCTAGTTTGCATGTGATCCTGTCTCTCTCTCTGTCTCTGTGTGTGTGTTTGTCTCTGCTGTTTTTATGAATGCTGTGCTTGCAGACTGTGTTTGTGAGGCCCATCCGTATTTCCAGGTCCCCATGGCGGAGAGGAGGTTTTAGGGTTGTGGATTGATACTCTTTACACATGTTTTACAATCCATATATCTCTGTATTTTTAATCATGTAGTTTCTTCCATTTTTCCCCACTACTGTTTTTGGGGATGTTTTTAAAAAAAATCTGAATTGAGAGTGTAAGCAGCTGTAGGGCAGTATGTTGTTACTGCTCACTGAATTTTCTATCTCAGAGAGCGCTCAAAATGACAAAAAAGGAACACTGAAAGGTGATGTGCTCCTGAATTTCAACACTCATCTTTCCCCTCAGGCTGCACCCCCATCCCTGTGTGATCCTCCCTGCTTGTAGGCTGTTTCCAAAGGCACTTTTGGTTGTGCTGCACTGATTTGCATTTCCGTTACCAGTTATAACACACTGAGCTGTGCCGAGTCACACCCAAGATGGACCATCTCCAGAGTGGGCTCAGTGCGCCTGACTCAAGCAGGTTGTAGTGACGTCTTGTCCGCTGTGGCCTACCCATGACTACCCCCTTCCCCCACTCAGACAAGCATGAGTTGCAATGGTACTTTTCATTCAGCAAATTCATCTCCTCGTTTCCTCCACTCCCTTCCTCTCCTAGCATCTTGTCTCCTCCAAGTGAAGATACAAAACTACTGAAAGAGAAATCCTTGATTCCTTCGCATCAGTCTGAAGCATCAGTTACTGATGACAAACTCCACATCTGCATCAGCTGCCAAACTGTGATACAAATTACGTTAACGTACTGTAACATGTACGGGGGATGGGGGGAGTCAGCGTCAGTATGGGTCTCGGGCCTTGTTGGAAACAAAGCAAGGCAAAACAATGCATCAACACACTGAAGCAGTCATCCATCTTGCCATCTTGTTTAACATTCAGAACATATGGCCGCCACCTTATCGTGGTGGAGGAGTT
>JAJHUR010078531.1:0-10167 GCA_027495735.1 Lutjanus campechanus | reverse complement strand
ATATGTGAACCAGAACTACCAAGTAAAGGCCAAAATTAAAGGAGCAGAGGAATAGTTTGTCTATGGGTGACTGCACAGACTTTTTGTAATTACAAATACTCTTCTTTTTTTTTGGCACTTGTAATTTTATGAATAGATTTTTAAGTCTTTAGTTTTACTCACATTCAAGCATGCAGTTCACTATGTTATCAACTTAGTTACTTTTATAATCATAATGACTACTGAGTACACTGAATCCAAACCCTTAATCTCCATTTTTGTAGCCATAAGGCAATCTGATCACAAACGGATCAATGAGAAACATGACATATGGAAGAAAACCCCCAAAATGCTGCAGCAGTCACCGGTTTGGAGAGGTATTAGCTAATGTAGTGTATTAGCTAACATTACCCATCATAAGCTAAACCAGACGAAATAAGGCAGTAAAACTCCAGGGATCATTGAATGTCTTCTCTCTGAAGTTTCAAATGTATTATTATAATTTGACTTTAAATTTGATTGACATTTGGCCATTGTTCTATTAGCTCTTTGGTTGTTTTAACTGTGAACTTTTCTAATGCAGGACCAGACTGTTTTGCAGATTAATTAAGGCTGATGATTTGGAGAAACAGAAACCTCTTTCAGTTGAATACTGCTACTGATAATGTATTAAACATCAATGGTTGAAAAGTCACTAATACTCTGAGCAGTTTTTGAAAAGAATACTTTGTGCTTTTACTCAAATAGTTTTATAACACCAGTATTTTTACTTGTAATAGAGTGATATTTTAGTAATGTATGAGTACTTGTCCTTGAGTACAGATTTTCAGCACTGTTTCCACCACTGTCTAATAAAGAACATATTATTTCTATTTTTTGTCCAATTTAATACAAAGTATGAGTTGTTACATCTTATGAGTGTACCGTAAAATTAAGTGTGACTGTTTTAATCCTAAAGCCAAAGTTCTCAAATGTTAAGTGCTGTCTAAACACAAGCAGTCATACCTGAATAAATTATAGAGATTGGCAAATGATTTGATGTAAATCAGCAACTGTTCTGTCAAAGAATATAAATGAGACAGCTAATGTGAACAGATATTTGAGTGCAGCTTTTGTTGCTGGACAGTTGTTGATTAAGTTACTCTCTGTGACACATTTCTGTTGGTAAAAAAAAAAAAGGTAGAGGTTCAATATCCACTCTAGTTTTAGTGTTGTACTCTCATTAGAGAACATAGGCCATGGACAGCTCACTTGGACTGCATAAAAACACAGAGCACCCTCCCACAAACTCTGTAAACTAGATGCATGAACACAGTCAAAGATGAGTTGCTTTAAAATTGTATCTACTGAATTTTTATAGGGTGTATGACTACCAGCGTGTGCCAGCATCCCTGTCTCCCCTGCCACCCATGGGACCCAGTCTGGCCAAGCGATCCCGTTCTTCCTCCTACTCCACCGGGCACAGACGCAGTCGAGACAGAACCCACTCCAAAAGCTCCAGAGCCCACTCCACTAGTTCATCCACAGCCAAGTGTGAGTAATATGAATGGACTGAGTCACAAATAAAGGTTGCATTAGATGCTGCACATACCGTTTGCCTCTCTGTCAGAAAAATCATATCTAAATATGGATCATTATATCATTTTCCTCTCATCCTTTTAGTATAAAGGAGTCGCAGACAAAATATCCTCTTTGTAGTTTACTGAAATCACAGCACACAATTACTTTGTATTGAAGTTCAACGGTCAACAGTTTTAACCTCTTTTCCTCTGATGCTGCTTTGATGCGACAAACGATGCTGTGGGGAAATTAACTGTACTCAAACCATGGCTGCATGACAACTAAATCTGAGCCTCAGTGGCAAATAAGAAATGCAAATAAATTCTTCACATGCAGCACAAGTAGTTCATAACATCAGAGATAAAGCAACAGTGCACCTTTTAATATGAAATACCTGAACTTGTTTATTTTGTGCTTCTTCCTTTTGCTTTCTTCTTCCTCTTCATAGTTGTATATTTTAAAGTAGTTAGACATTTTGAGGAATACTTTTATTTGCCTTCTTGTCAAGCATTGATGAAAAGATCAATACCACTCTCCTCTGTACTACATCAAAATATGAAGGTACAGCCAACAGCAACTAGCTCAGCATAAAGACTGGAAGCAGGGAGCCTGTCTTTGTCAAAAGTAAAAAGAAACCACCTCTAAAGCTCACTAATTAACACATTCTTTTTTGTTTGTTTCATTTGTACAAAAACTAAAATGTAAACACAACAAGCTGTGGCTTTACAGGGGTTATTTTATTCTTCCTTGGCTGGGCACAGTCGCTGCGTCCGAGATCAAATACTATGTTCTACATACCCAAATGTGTACTATCATTAGTATTATGTACTGTATCTTTAATTATAATTTTTAAAAAAGGTCAGCGCGTATCATGTCATTCCTGAGGGCTACCTTGTGGTTTGAGACAATGTGCCAACAATGAACAAAGTAAAAGTAAAAAAATAATAATAATACAAATGTGCGACGGCTAATAAAGTGACACCTTACTTGCATTTAAAGTGAAGCATTATTGATATTATCCCAAAGCTGCCTTTGTCACTGACCACTTCAGTCTGTTACCTTATGCATTGCATTGTGGGATATTTACACTGGCATAGTGTCCTGTGCTGCTACTGTAATATTTCTCTGGAAGTTGTGGGCACTCTATGCACTATTGGTTTCGTACTGAGATCTCTGAAATACTAAATAATCCTATATACTGTTTTAGCCTACTAAATAGCATGTTAGTATGTTTTTTCAGGCACAGCAAGTGACTTCCTCGAATCTCCAATTATTTTCTTACCCTAATCACACTCCTCATGCCTAGTTTATCCAACCCAAACAATCCAAACTAACAAATGCAATGAGTTCGAGCCAACCAATCAGAGTAGTCTGGGTCATGCCTTCGCAACCCTGGGAAAAAGCCCAGTTCACAGTTCTTGATGTTTTTAGATTTTAGTCTTTGTACTGATTAAACTAATTAAATATAACAGCTTTAGAGGTGCTGGTAGGGGGATTTTATTACATTAGCCACGCTAGCTATTTCCCCTTGTTCTAGCTAACTAACTAACTCTCTGCTGGTGGTAGCTTCATAGTTACTATACAAATTTGAAAATGGTATTAATCATCTCATCTAACTAAATTCAAATCAATTCAGATATTTATTGGCATGAACAAACATATTATTGCCAAAGCAGTTTACAGAAGACTGCAAGAAAGAAAACACATTTCCCAACATGTTTAACTACTCCCTTAAGCGCTCCCAACAGAAATGTTCAGGTTGTGTAATTTCCTAATGTCCCTTTACATTCTCATTCCCTCTGTCTCTCCCTGCAGTGGGCATGGAGGAGTTGCAGGTGATTAAAAAGGAGCTGACTCTGATAAAGACACAGATCGATGGGCTGCTTGACAGTCTTGACAGGATGGACACACAGAGGAATGACCACAAAGGTGAGACACTCATTCACAAAGACAGTGGAGGCAGGTAGGTGTGAGATCGAATGATAGATAATCTATTCGCACATCAAGAACATTTTAAGGCAGACTCCAGCGATATACCACTTTCCGATTTCTGCTTGATTAGCTCCAGCAGTTACAACCCCAATCAAAATGATTCAGGATGTGTGCTGCAGGGAAACTGGGGGATGGGAATGCACTGCACCACCAGAGCCACTCCTGTTTTTACCTGACAGATCAATTATTTCCCTTCAGTCAGGATGTTTTTAAAAAGTTGAATCAGGGCCGATATCAGCTGGAGTGATTTATGGTCGTAGGAAAATTACGGAACATGCTGAACAAACAGTGTGACTGATGAAGCTTCAGAAAACCGACGAATATGAAGGACTGAAAACAACTGCACGTCGGTGTACATGGCAGGAAGAGCTACTGCTGCCCTCATGTGGACATTTCAGCACAATACAGTTACTGCGCTTACCAACAGGAGCAACAGCTCAGCAACATCTCAGGCAATGAACAGGACAAAGCTGTATTATCCTTCCTGAGGAAATTGTTTTTACTGCTATCTTAATTAAACTGATCGTAAACTGAAACAGCTTACTCCACTCTCATCTGCTGCAGTCCACCTTCCTCAGAGCTCTATATCCTTACTCACTGCTACACTAAAATGTTCCTGTAAAATCACAAAGACAGTGCTTTAACCTTGAATCTATAAGTCATTCACAACACGAGGCTGAATATACAAATACACAGTGTGCTAAAATGAGAATTTTTCCTGTGGCTATTACAGTTTAGTGGTGCAGGTGCAAACTTTAGAAAAGTGTGTGTGTGTGTGTGTGTGTGTGTGTGTGTGTGTGTGTGTGTGTGTGTGTGTGTTCTGTAGATCTACTTTGAATGACCTTGAAGAATAGATAGCACTCATCTTCATACTAATTTATCTCTGGCTTTACTTGATTCCCCTGTCCCTCACCAACTCTGCTGTCTCTCACCTTCCTCTTGCCATCTCCTCATCTGTCCTTCATCCTGTCACTCCCACTCTTGTTTCCTGCCTGTCATCTAGTACAAAGTCAGTGGGATGTGCACAGACCAGCAGTAAACATATATTTTCTTCACACTCCTGTCCCAAAATGAAACAGGACCTAAGCTCTGCATCAAACAGATTTCACTAAGCTCCGTGTGTGCATGTGTTCGCTCCTGTGTTGTAGGGTCTCCTTTGAGAGAGGACAGTCCAGCTGGCTCACCATACGCTCTGTCTGCCAGCAGCCCCGAGCACTCCCTCTCCTCCCTCTCTCCACCCAGCTCCCGCCACCGAATCCACAGGGAGACCCCCGACCTGAGGGAGCCTGAGGATGACCACCACACGGTAAATGCACCTGAAGTCTGTGTTCACTTTTTCAGGATTGAGTAAAATGTGCATCAGCGAGGGCTGGGATGTAGTGGCATCTAACGGGGAGCTTGTAGATTGTAAACATCTCATCTCCCACTCCCCTTCTAATCAGTTGTGGAAGAAGAAGGTCCTTTACTTAAGTAAAAATATTAATGTCACACTGTAAAAATACTCCTAAAATACTAAAAGTCCTGCATTCAAAACTTTTGTGAACAGGTGTAATTATTAACAATAAAATGTACTTCAAGTATCAAAAGTGAAAGTACTCATTGTGTAGTAAAATGGGCTCTCTCAGTGTTTTACTATCGTACATGTTTTTGGATTAATGTTACTGCAGCATCAAATGTGTATGTTGCAATTTGCTGCTGTAGATGTTTAAGGTTAAGTTCATTTTAACTGCTTTATGAACTGTGGACCATTCATCCATAGCAATGCATCATATTTAATCAAATCATCATATTGTTGCATTGTTGTCCTGAGACAACCATATATCTACAAAAAGTCAACTTTTTATGAGAAAGGCTGTTTTCGACTTTGTGACAATGTATTTTCAGCTGATCCAAGTGGGCACTAAATAGTTTATTTATATTAAGCGAAGAGAGAGTTTTCTCAACTCATAAAGGAACACTTTATTATTCAATTCATCAGAAAAAGAAAAAAAAATTACCAGATTTATAAATTGTTTTTATTGGACAGGAAGGGTATGAAAAATTGTCACCTGAAAAGTAACTATTAACTAAAACTGTAAAAAAAACAAATGTAGTTGGGTAAAAAAAATACATTTGTCTCTGAGATGTAGTGAAGTAGACCAATTCTTTTACAAAATGGAAATACTCAAGTAAAGTATAAAAAACACAAATTTGTACTTGAGTAAATGTACTTATTAGTTGCATTCCACTACTGCTTCCAAGTGTACTGTGGCTGCGAAAGTCGAAATTTGAAAGGCCATACCTAGAGCCAGCTATTGGTTTGGCCATTGTGGGACACTGTTCTCATTTCCAGGTGATTATATGCTAGTTAAACATACTTATGAATATTAGATTCCATTTCTGCCATATTCTGAGAATAAATCCCTGCAACACTTACACATTGGAGTAAGCAGTGGTTCTTTGTCTGTGATGGCCAAATGTTGTGAATAAAAATGTAAAAGAATAACACATAGGAAAACTATGGCAATTTAAAAATTTCTTTACAATGGCATTATTTTAAGAAAAGTTTGCTTTGGCTTTAAAATTACTCAGACAAGATAACCAGATGTTTCTGTCTTCTGAGGGGAGTGGACATAAAACTACAACTGAGGCTCTACAACTGTGAAATCAATTTATACTTGCGCGATGAAATTTCACTTAGTCATTCTGAGCTTTCAGTTTAATGAAATATCTCTTTGTTGTGTCTCTCTGTCCCGTCTCTCTGTCTGTCTGTCACAGATGAGCAACCACAGCTCTGACCCTGAAGAGGAAATATGAGGGAGAAAAATGAGAAGACGTAGACGATGTGGATGAAGTGCCAAACATGGAGGAAGAGAACAACCACAAAGCCAACACTCATATCAGAAGCTCAGATTCCCTCCACAGGGTGTACATATCAACCAACACAATACATTTAACTGTATCACAACAGCTCGATTTCTGTGACTATACTGTAACTAATGAAACAAAAATACTGACACAGGCGGTGTGTACACAACAAGTACGTGCACATCTGATTGAGAAGAACTTGTTATGTTCAGCTGAGGGAGTGAGAGGGATCTTATCTAGGGAGTAATTATAAAGGACACCTGGAAGCACAGTGGTGAATTAAACTTTTTATAATCCTGCCTAAGCAGTGGGTTTGCAATATTCCAGTATTAATCCCAATATTGCTGCATTAATCCAAATGAGACAATAGAGCTCTCTGATTAAAACATTATGTAAGCAGCTTACCAGTTTATCTTGTTCAAATTTAAAAGCCTTTCCACAGAAACAGGCAGCATATGTCAGAATCAGACGGTACATACAGTAATAATTTATGTGTAGCTGGAGGTGCTATAACATTTCTGCTGCTTCACCAGTTTCTCCCAAGAAGGAAACAGCAAAGGGAGGGTTATAACTTTAAAGGAAATTTTAAATGTTTATGAAGGACCATCTAGACAATGTACAAACAATATAAAACCAGGAATATAAACAAAGTATGGACAGTTACAAACCATGTACACAGCTCACTGAACGGTATAATATGCAGGATTTTGCTTGAAAAAAAACTTCAACAATGTGTAGACTCACATAAAAATAATCGCTGTTCATCATCACTTATGACCCCAGAGGTCCACGCAGGTCCAGTTCTGCAAACCTGCTCCCACCCACACCTGCAAAGCTGAGTACCACAACCAACCTGTTACCTGCAAATTTCTCCAAGTCAAATCCAGACCTTCCCGGAACTGTTATATAAGTCTCACAACCCGACCTGTGATTAAACACACGTAAATCATCAAAAGCCAGCACTTTTGACCAGCATCAAAGCCTCTGACGTTATTCTCGCAGTCTCTGATGCCTCCAAATTTCTGCCAAATATCTGACTTGTCCTTTGATGATTTATTGTCCACATTTTGGTTATTTTTGCCTTCATGTCAACCAGTTTATCCAGCCCTACAGTGACGTGAAGCCCCATTGTTTGCTCTAATGTCGGGTCAAAGGTTGTGTTGTAGGCCTCACAATAAAAATGTAAAAAATCCTGTCTGCTGATTAAACTTGATATTATTTGCAATTTAAATACAAAAATACTGCACAATAGTTTTCATTTCTGAAAATAATAATAATAATAATTTATTGTATAGGCTGTTTTTGTAGGTTACCTGGTGGATACCCAACCTGGTGCAGGTCTCTATATGATCCACTAGAAATGTGTAGTCTATATCTACACAGACCTATATCTATATCTATACCTACACAGACCCTGCCCTCTGCCTGTATTTTCTTATTTTCTGTGTTTGGGATGTATCTGGGCATCAACCTCTGGGTATCGGTGTGTAACTCCCAACTAATAACAGTGTGTAAGGTGTGAGGCCAGAACACTAAAAAACCTAGTGACCAATGGTTACACCACTGTCTGAGTTTTACACACATACACACACAGCAAAGCAGACTGAGGATCACTTCAGCTGTATTCACTCAAAATCTGATGTTGTTTGGAGGTGTGTATGTGTTTATCAGAATCAGAAAATAATGGTACATTTAGAAATAATAACAAATCCTGCATATTCTACCTTTAAAGGGATATTCCATCCAAAAATGAAAATTCACTCAGTATGTACTCACCCCTATGCCGATGTGAGGATGGGTGAAGATCTTCAGTTCACAAAACAATCCTGGAGTTTCAGCAGAAAACAGGGTTGCAGCCAAATCCAGTACAACGGCAGTGAATGGTGACCATGGATATAATGTTAAAAAAAAAAAATGTACAAAATGTTTCCATCCTGCTCGTGTGGTGTAATCCAAGTGTCCACAAACCGCGACATTAAAATTTAACCACAAAAGACGCCATTTACACCATGTTTTTAGCCGAAATGTCAACTGTAGCCTCCCAAGTAGCATGTAAACATGGTGTTGATGTATCGCGAGACTTTGTATATCACTTAATGGATGCACGTGTGAAAATATCGTGAGATCTCTTGTGCATCTGGCTCGAGTCTGAGAGGCTGCAGTTGACATTTCGGTCTTCACCCATCCTCACATTGGCATAGGGGTGAGTACATATTGAGTGAATTTTCATTTTTGGATGGAATATCGCTTAAAATATAATTATTGGCTATAACTGGAATATTGTAAAATGAAAACCACAGCTGTGGCATTCAAAATACTTCTGAAAAAATATTTACACTCTCCAATTTGATCTTTAAAGAGGGCTTTTTGTTGATGCTTAACTCACTTTTTCCTCTTTATTGTATACCTGTAGGATATTAGAATTTGTTCAAGGTAAATCACAGAAATCCTTGAGAGGATGAATAGCCACACTGATGATTCAGGACAGAAACAGGTTGTTTTATTCTTGTAAGTATCAGTATGCTACTTCTCTTCATGCTACTTCAGTGTGACTCTGAAAGAAACGTTACACCAAGTATTTTCTCTACTTTAACTGTATTAGAGGAAAGTTACCACTCTCTTCCACCATGTATTTGGCACTTTGAGACATGCAAAGGCCCAGGTCAGTGTGTAATATTGTGTATTATTGTAAACTTTACTGTAATTGTTGAACTGTCTGATATTAATCTTGCTTTAGGACTTCTCATATGTTTTTTAAAGAAAACAATGATGTTATTATAATTCCTATGGTGTTACATGTTTTTGTTTGCATTCTTAAGATAAGCCAAGTGGAAATACTCATTGTCACAGTAGTAAAAGTATTTTCATATTGAGTATAAATGCAGTACATGCGAGTGTGTTTTTATTCTGAAAGACAAAAACAGACAGGAAAAGAGTGGGGGGTGGGGTGGGGTGGGGTGTAAATGTGAACTATCAGTAGTTATGGTTCAGTTAATAGTACCATTTCAAATAATTACAGTTTACAAATAATTTGAAGCATATAAATCATACAATGGTCAATAAATGGTTCATAATAGGTAATTAATTAGGCTGTAACCATGTTATAAATTGTTAATAAGATGTTACAACACGTTAGATAAAAAGGGCAGCAATGACTTGTAAATAGTGAGCCCTCATTTATCTGTACTGTTAAATCTCATCTCAATGCTTACTTAGCTTACTTTGTCTTCTCCATTGCAGCATTAATATCTGTCAACCTTATCACAAATTTGTTAATAAGTTACTGGCATTTAACCACAGTCAGCATAACTTAATTGTCAGAATGTTTCATTTAGCATATGAAAACTGTTTATACTTGTTTATTAATATTTTATAATGTGTTTACGACCTGATTAATAACCTAATTACAAAGCATATCATTTAGAAGGGTAGTCTTACTGTAAAGTGGTACCACTAAGGGTAAATATAATACTTAAACAAGGACAACCTTGCATGCTGGAAGTCAGAGTTAACTAACTCTGTGCATGGATGGTTGGACCAAAGGTCACTCTGGTCCTCAGGCAAATAGTGCACAGTATTATCCATTACTGTGTGCAAAGGAGGAAACCCCAAACACAGACCAGACTGCAGCAGTTTCCAGCCAAAATCACAGCCAGGTCAAAACAGATGAGAGGTACATTTTCAACATTCCTCTCTGTCGCTGTCTTACACAAGTCTAAAGAAATTAGACAAATAACAGACATTTGCTGAAACTGTGACTATACAGTATATCCTGACAGTACATGAGAC
>JAJHUR010078523.1:5106-19568 GCA_027495735.1 Lutjanus campechanus | reverse complement strand
TCTCCAAAATTGCTGGGACCAACCAATCACGGCCCACCATTTCCATCTTTCTGACAGCCAATCACGGTGGCGCTTCTCCAAAATTCGGCCGCGCAGCCGCAGAACGTCTTCTTGTCATTTCGAAATTACCGGCTCAAATTAGCTGGAGAGCGTTAGACTGAAGATCTAAAGGTCCGTGGTTCGATCCCGGGTTTCGGCAGAGAAAGGGCAACTTTATTTGGGATGTGAAAAAGGTGCAAGGCTGCTGTCAAATACCTCCGCTGTAATTAATCTGCGTTATCCACAGGAGCGTATGCAGATTAGAGCCGGACCAATATTGGCCTATCACAGCTATATTGATATTGGCATGTATGTTGTCCCATACTCGCTTATATACAAACTTTTTTTTTTTCCTTGTTCTTAATTTGGCTTAATACAGACACATTTTTTTCTATTTGTGTTCTTATATTTATAGCCATTTATAATTATCGAGAATACAAGTGAAAATGTACTTATCATTCTGGACAATGAAGTTTATTGTTAAATTGTAAAATATCCTGCTGCCATTACATGTCTTTGTCAAGTGTTGACCACTTTTAATGGATCATTGCAAATGTGTATTTATGTGTATATTCTATATATTCTACGTAAAGAAAATTGGCTGATATATCAATATCAGAAGTTGTTTTACTGCCCAACATCGGTATAAGCATCAGATAGTATTGGTCAGGTCTTAATCCAGCTGCTTGTAAGCAACCTCAAAACCGAAAATCTTGCCAACATTTCTTTCTTGACAATCAATTATTAATGAATATCAGTCCACTAATTTCCATCTTACATTAGTTCAGAGTTGTAATCAGTATATTTATATGAAGTGCTGTACTTATACTTTACATGAGTTCAGTTTTATTCAACTTTATGCTTCTACACTACATCCCAGAGGCAAATACTGTAGTTTTTAATCCACAAAACTGAAAAAAGGCTGTTTTCTGACTTTTTAGAGATTCATGGTTCTCAAAGGACAGTGACGCTAAAGACAGATGATGATCTTATAGACAGAGGTGGGTAGAGTAGCCAAAAATTGTACTCAATTAAGAGTATTGTTACTTTAGAATAATATGACTCAATTAAAAGTAAAAAGTAGTCATCCAAATAAATTTAAACAAACAAACTTTTAAATCGTTGCTGTTTTGTGCAGAAAAGCAGACACACACCTTAAAGTAGGTACTTTATATAAACCTGTCAAAGACATTTAATCAAAGAGTCACTGTGAAATTTACATCTCTCAGGGAGAATTTATATGCAAAAAGTACATTTTAAGCCACAAGATGGCGATTTTTAATTCATTTATTTATTCTTAAATCTTGTTATTTTCTAATAGGTTTTGGTTCATAATTTTCTTCCATTGTCTAAAGGTTTGTGGTATCAGATTTCTTCTATAGTTATTGAGGTACTGTTTACTGTTTACTTTAGTCTTTTAGCATAAATTGTAAAATAAAACATAATTGTCATAAAGGATTTACACAAATTGAAGTATCTTAACTTACCTTAAATTCCATTAAATTATAAAACATTCATTTAGTTCTGCAAGTATACACTGGTGGAAAACCGTAAGGTGTTGGCCTAATTTTTGCTATAGCCCCCCCTGAAGAAAAAAATCACCAGCCGCCACTGACACTGGCAGGGAACATTTTACTGTAACATGAATACTTTTACTTTAATAAGGTTTTGTGAATGCAGGACTTTTACTTGTCGTGAAGTATTTTTACAGTGTGATATTAGTAGCCTACTTTTGCATCAGCAAAGGATCTGAATACTTTCACCTCGGAGGAGTGACATCGTGTCCATATATTGTCTGGACAGACAGACTGGTCTCCACAGAGGCTGCTGAGGGTAAAAAGGTAATTTATTTTTATTATTTATTTTTTAATTAATTTTTTTTTTCAAAGTGTCATGCACCAAAAAGGGGCCCAGCCCTCATGGGCTTATAAGACAACAAGACAAGACAAATCAGGAGCAAACATCAAAATGCAGACAGAGCGAGGGAAAGTGAAAATGCTTATGAACTTATGTTCAGTCAGTTTATCTTCTCTGAGCTCATCAAACATGATAAAATAATTTTATTTCATTGTGACTTCTGTCAGACACAAAGTCACAAAGCAGCTCTGCCTGCATGCAGTATAAAAAGACTTACACACACTTATATAACGTCACACGCATCATATTTGATACAGGAGTTTCAGTATGATCAATACTCTGCTGAAACACCTGTTGCATGTAATCTAAGACACGTGTTCTGCCCTCTGGTGAATTCTCAGCAACACAGGCAGCAGGCAACAGTCATAGTTGTATGTTATCTTCACCAATTCAGATTGATATTTATTATATTGTTTTTGCTGACCACAAAGGGAAATATAAAGGTTCCTGTTTGAAAAACAGAGTGTGACCAATGTATACCAAATTTTCCAAAAGCAACGTATAACATTTGTTTTTGTTTGAAAAAAAAAAAAGACTTTTCTGGCAACTATTTTTACAGGATACAGTGATATAAAAAAGTAGCCAAACACAATACAAGCTAACCAGCATCACTGAGGAGGTAACAGAGTAACAGAGACAAACACTGATGGGTATAATTTGGTTCAGTAGGCTTCTGTCAGGTCTAACTGACACACTTTGGTGTAAAATCAGCAGTTATAGAGCAAAACAGCTTTTGTTCCATATTTAAGGTCACATCAACAGTCCCGCTCTGCTGCAGTGCTCAGCAGGACTGCAGCAAGTTTATGGTCTATGGTACACTTGGAGGTCCTGGCTGTCTCTCAGCTGTTCTAACCTGTTCGAGTGCCAGTCGAGGCATGTAGAGGCAAGAGAGCCACAGTCCAAGAGAGCAGGTCCAGGCCATGGGGCACCGAACAGGTCACGGATTTGCGTCATTCCCATTGAAAGCTGAATGAATGGCTAACCGGCTCTCTGTGGTGATGTGCTAATCAGCAGTGCATTGATAATGAACCGACAGAAAGTGGTTCAGGGAACTAACAACGCAGGAGATTGGCAGGAGGGCATAGAAGAGGTGCAAAATGTTCTGATGTGCTGCAGAGCTGTGAATAAACTGTGTGTGTGTGAGAAGGCTACAAAATGTCTGCAGACTCACACACACTTAAAAATAAAAAGCAAACAATGACAGGAAGAGAAATGAGAATATAGAGGGAACTGAGAAATTTTAATGGGACTAAACGGACAGCAGAGCCTGGCAGAAACAAGCCGTAATAATAGAACTTCCTGCAAAATGAGATGCAGAGTCTACCTTGTTCCTGTATTCGTTCACTTTTGACGTGAGGTCCAGTGTGTGAGATTTATAGGGATCTACTGGCAGAATATGGCAGAAATTGAATATATTGCCGCCGCCATAGTTTCCCCAACAGGCTTGGAAGAGCAGGGTGAGAAGAGGGGTTCAGTTGGTTGCAATCTGCAACTTCACCATTAGATGCCACTAAATTACACTGGTCATGTAAAAGTACCTATAATAAGATAACCTAAGTCAGTGGCTCCCAAACTTTTTCTTGTATGCCCTCCATCCCTTCAGAAGCATGTGATTTTAGTGTTCTGGTCTGTACACACAACATCAATTGCACATTTGTCCATCCTGGGAAGGTGATCCCTCTTCTATGTTCTCACTGAGGTTTCTTCCATTTTTCTTTCCTGTTAAAGGTTTGGTGGACCAGTGCCCTCTGTGGAAATATTAAGATCAAAACATACTGATAAATATTATATTCAATTTCTGCCATATTCTGTCAACAAGTCCCCATAAATCTTATACACTGGACCTTTAAAGCAGCAGGTACGTGCAGACTCTCACATACAGCGGTAGCCCCATTACTTTACTTCTCTGTGAAAAAAAAAAATCCCTACTCATTTTACCCATCTCAAGTCTGTGCCTGTCAATCATACTCCATCATTCTGTGTCCAGATGTGTTACCTCAGAAATAAGAAATGTCACACTGTCCACTTGACTTCAACAGGCATTTTTTAAATTTCACATTTTTCCAGTTTCCATAGTTCCAGTTTTTAAACGTACAGCAGTTACCTAAGGTTGTGGTTACTTATATTCATTTTAATTCAAGATATTTTATCTCCATTCTCCAGAATCCTCCAAACATGAACATTTTTTGTAATAAGGTTGCCTTTTTTAATACAGTAATATAACATTGTCTGATTTTTGCATCAGACTGCTTTCTGTGTTCGTCTGAGTGGGTTGACATTGTGGTTGTTATAATGTACATCTCTAGTGTACTTCAGCTCACCCCTGGTTGACAGAAATTACAAACTAATTGTGTGCCTTTTTCTAATGGACATTCTGCTTTTTCATTTGTTGCTATGTAATTTGTTGCCGTGTAATATCCTGTGCCGTTGGTTATGCAAGAACCTCTCTCTGTCCCTTTTGATTGTGCCTCACACTGTGTATTTCCACTGCTGCAGTGTGGTTTCCTGGTGGTGGCTTTGTTCCCACTGCTCTTGGAGAGCTACAAAGAATGCCTGAAGATGCCAGTCAAGCTCTCAACCGATTCAATTAGGTGGCTGAATGAAATCCGCAGGTGGAGAACCATCCAGACAGCCAGATGGATGTGGGGAGAGGATGTTTTTGCTCTAATTAATCAAAACTCTTTTCAGTCTAGTTCCACTTCCAAGCAGCTCCCACAGACGTCCTGGTCAATTTGGCATCGGCTGAAGGCTTGCATAACTGGAGCACCAGTGACTTCTACCCAGCAAACTTTCCCCGTTTCTGTCCCACTTACATAACAGGTTGAGCCCTCAGTAGTAGAGTGGTTGATGTCATACTGACAGGCCATATGGAGCCCTGCCTCAACCCATATAAACATCTTTCATTGACTAGAAAGCTGCAGATAGACTAAAACTAGAAAATCTGACCACATTACATCAATTTTACTTCCCTTCATTGGCTTTCTATTCATGTGGCATGCTTGGTATACCGTCAAACAAGTTTTGGACATTGCCAACAAAATATTCACCCACAATTCATCACCTTGTAATTAAAAAGTGCCCTATATGGAACAAGACTGACTATTCCATTATTAGAGATTTGGCCATTATTGGGGCCCTTTTATCATTTGTGTCTGTCCAGCAGCTTAATCAATTTCTCATGTGGCCCCACATGAAAAATACCTGCCCAACCACTTCTCCACAATCTCAGAATACACCACCCAGTTGCATAAAAATGCTTAGGCTAAGATTTCCTTTAAATTTTCATCTAACATTGCTTTTGGCAAAAAATAGTTGTATAAACTTGCTGTAAGGATTTCCTTAGGATGTTGTAAGGGAAATCTTTCAATCTCTAAATGTTTGCTCTCAGCCATTTAAGGCTGCAATATGTAAAATTTCTGTATTATAATGTCTAAAAATGCTAGGCATATGTTACATATTTTGTTGAGTTGTATACTTACATTATCCCAAATATTAAAAAAATATAACAAACTCAGAAAAAAGTTACATTTATTTATCTATTTACCTGTTACCAGGCAGGTCAGTCTCAGTCTAAACAACATTATAGTTTATGTTTATCCTGCCAATGAGAAATCAACAAACAATCTGAATTTCTCTACTTCAGTTGTTTTTGTTCTCTCTCTCTCTCTCTCTCTCTCTCTCTCTCTCTCTCACTCAGCCTCCTCTCTGCTGTACTATTGACCCCCCCCACCCCCCCGTGCCTCATCCAGGCGTTTGGATCCAGATCATCGTCCCCCAGGATTTCCAGCCCCCCCTTCTCCCTAGTTTGCATGCTATCATGTCTCTCTCTCCCTCTGTTTGTTTGTTCTCTCCTATCTGTGTGAATGCTGTGCCGCCTTCTGTGTTTGTGTGGCCTGTCCTCCTTGGGGAGGTTGTGTGACTCAGGTTCTGTCGATGTGATAACACCCAAAACTGCTCAATGTCCTCCTGGATCCATTCTCTTCACTTATGTTTTACAGTCATATAAGTATTATTGTCAATCAAAAAATTTATATATTGTGATCTCTTTTGCGGATCTATTTTGTACACATGACACTTACTGCATTTCTGTCCACCCTGGGAGATGAATCTCTTATCTGTTGCACTTTGTGAAGTTTCTTCCTGTTTTTCTCAACTTAGGGGTTTTATTTTGGGGAGGTTTTGCCTCAACTGAATCAAGGGTCTAAGGACAGAGGAAGCCACATGCTGTATACAACTTTATATTAGATGCATTAAGCTCTTATATGTAACATTTATGAATTCAAGAACTAAAAAACACCAGACCTATGTTACATGTTTTGTTGTGTTGTGCACTTACATCATTCCAAACATTTTAAAAATACGGTCAAACCCACAGAAATCTGTAATTTTTTCATGCATTCAAGGTAACGGTGAGTCTCCTTTTAGCCACTAGTTGCTATAACTTCTGGGAAAACACAGGATACGTTGGATACAAAACTGACATGTGAGTCATGTCAGATAGATTTTCATCTGCAATTGAGTTTATTTAACAATGAAGGCAAAAGCTTGTTTTAATGTGAGAGAAAAACTTACATATTACAGCCTACTTTTAATTATTTTTATTAGGGTACTTGGAGGTGGCAGAACATGTAAACACAAGATTGACATATTCTGACCTTATAAAGTTTTTTTGATCAATGTGATTGCAAACAGTTCCCATTTTTACACATTTAGCAGATACAGAGCAACATTAGAATTTATTTTGAGTTTTATTTCTGGCAATGTGGCAAATTTAATTCTAATATTCACTCTCCTTTCAACTCTGTTTTGGTCTCCAACAACTCCTGAGGGAAATGTACGTCTCTTCAACAGCTAAATGCTTCGATATGTGCATCAACTCATCACTAACTCTGTCTGTCTGTCTGTCTGTTTGTTGTTGGGCAAATAGATCTTAAATATTGGGTGCTACACTCTCTAGTGTGCTCACAAAAATATGAAAGGTCATCATGAATCCACTGCTGTTGGCTGCCTTGAGCCACTGGGATCATCAGCAAGTTCCCAAACATGTTGATGAATGAGCTCAGTTGTTGACATGAGAATACTAGATTACACATCTCATGTAACTTTCAAGTTTATTTGGCTCAACACATTTCTGTCGTAATCAGAATTAGAAAAACAGGTTGGTTGCCAAGTTTTCACATAAGGAGACTTTTCTTTGGTGTTGTGGTGCATAAAAGGTAAAATATATAGAGTAAGACAATTGAAACCATAGCAATTAATATGTATTACCTGTTGCATAACAAAGAATGAAACGTGTCCCTAAACTGGCCAGCTCTGGCCTACAGAGGAGAAGTACGCCTGCGTTTTTCTAAGATGGTCTTGTTGTCGAGCTCTTGTGACATAACCCACCATGATGCATACTGTCCAAATGGGACAAGGGAAAGGTTGTCTAAGGGGACAGAGTATGACCTCGCTTTTGTCCTTTGAGACAAGAAGGAGGCATTGTCTTCTCAGACTGACTGAGTAGAAAGTAACAAACCCACTCACTGCTCCTTGAACAGGCTCCAAGGACAGTGGGGAGGCTTGTTTCTCTGTATAATCTGTGTAAATGCTGGTGTTCAGATTCTCTGCACTGCGCTGACCTTTGCAAATGCCTGGGTGCTGATCTACGTCATGAAATCAAAGCTGCACTTGAGAAACTTTTATAATCATCGTCCTCTTCACCCAACAATGTTGCTCTGGTTGCAGCTGAACTTTGGGAGCTTGTGTAAAAGAAAATCTAGGCAAAGAATTCAAATATCATCAAGTCGTGTCTGACTTTCCTCTGTGCTACAATAATTATGCCAGTAAATTAATTTAGAAAAATTTGTTTTGTTTTGTTTTTTTGACCTGATTGTGGAAAGAGTACTGAAAATCTGTGCTTAAGCAGATGAACTCTTACATTATTGAAATATTACTCTGGTGTTAAAAATACTTAAGAAAAAGTACAAAGTATTCTTCTAAATACTAGTAGTTCTTCCTTAAAGCTATAACATTTATGTAATTTGTTGAAGGTAATTGTGAGTTTCCTGCAAGATGTTGCTAGCTTAGGTCCTATAGCCTCCAGGAAAACACAGGATACATCACATACAGCAGGGGGAAGGAAGTCTGTGAGTGTGACTCAATGTAACATGAATAAAACTATACAATACCAATCCAACAATACCTCATCCATGAATGTTACTTCTGTCTGAGTCATGTCGGATAGATTTTCATCAGCTATGGTGGTTGTTTAACAATGAAGAAAACAACTCCCAACAACTCCCAAATCCATCCCTTCATGACATCGACAAACTTTGTGAGAAAGAGACCCCTAATGGCAGAACCTACATACTGTGCTGCATCTACATCACTGTGACAGCGCTGGATGCAGGAAAAACAACAGGTTTTGCAGCAGGAGAACACAGTTTCTTGGTCAATATAGCAGCACTGAGGACTTTATTGTTTCAATTGACTACATTTACCATCAACGCTGACAGGACATCCACATGAAAATTTTCCCCTTAAACTTTGAATTGTAGGCCTACTTTGTGGAAAGCTATAATTTAAAAGTAACAAAGTAGATTTTGAGTCGTTTTGCAATGCATACTTAAGTGCTGTGCAAGTGAAAAAAAGACTTAATTTGAGTAAT
Organism: Lutjanus campechanus; assembly: GCA_027495735.1. Classification (NCBI taxonomy): domain Eukaryota; kingdom Metazoa; phylum Chordata; class Actinopteri; order Lutjaniformes; family Lutjanidae; genus Lutjanus; species Lutjanus campechanus. Next base: position 10,963 of record JAJHUR010078523.1, on the reverse strand, counting down.
TGAAATAACTATAATTTGTTACTTCCACCCTTCTAGGAAGTGTCAAAAAAAGTGCTCCCTACTTGAGTTTCCCACTGACTGTAGATCTGGACGATCACACACGTAGCACACGGAAAGCATGAGCAGTTTACTGACCCCCCTGTTCTGCATGTTCCAAGCCAAATGAAGATCATTGACATCATCTTACAGGAGACTGACACTACCAGGTGCACCGGTCCGATTTACGTGCTCCGTCTGTGGGCTTCCACAGCCCTGTTATTATGCTTCTACGTTTCACATCCTTTCCCCCTTGACTCACAGAGGTCACGAGGGTTAATGACTGAGGTTACCTAATGCACCATGCCAACATGTGTCAGCAGCGCAGTCGTACTTTCCAATGATAGTATTGTTGTGTTTGCCATGCTGGCTCTTTCCTTCTGTGGTGCGAAATGTGTGCCTCATTGTCAGTGTGTATTTGAGCATGTGTGTGTGTTTTCTCTCACACGGGTGGTCGTGCATCTATGTATTTCCCACAATGTGTCAACGGCCTAATAAATGGGGGGAATTAAAATAGAAGCTGACATCGAGGAGAGGAACTGAGATTGGGTCGGGTCCAGAAAGCAAACACTTTCAGACACAGGAGGTGCCCCCGCCTGCCTCTCTCACCAGCACACACACGGGCACAGGCACACACAAACTGCAAAACCTTCTGGCAGGATTGAGTGTCCCTCTAAAGCATTTGTCTATTGATATCTGTCTGGTGCCTTGCAGCTTGTCTCCCCTCACTCTCTCTCTGCAGACCAAAGTTCATGACCTGTTATGTAACTCTGATCCTTAACCATTGTCCTAGTCAGAACAACATGATTGGACCTGAAAAAAGATGTAATGTTTACCTTTTCTTATATAAGATGCAATCACCACTGTTGTCACCTCAATCAAAAATTTTGCCCTGTGCAAAAGGACTTAGAAAACTTGAATGTCCTCTGAGAGGCAATTTGTGGTACAGCACAGAACATGTAGACAGGTTAAACATGTAAAACTGTTAAAGTTATAATATGCAACATTTTCCTAAAGAAAACATTGTATAGACTCATGTAACATAGTCTCAATAATCACTTATGATCCACCACAAGTGTGTGGTGTCCCTGAGAGAGAGACCTAGCCCTCTGCCTGCTTGTTGCCATGGCATCCTACAGCTACTTCTGGAGTAGTGGGCCAATCAGAGTCGTCTGCCAAAACCGGAAAACGCATACTTGAAAATGAAAGGGGGCTCTGCCAAGCAAGTGTGGATGAAGAGGTAATGTATGTTTTCATTTTCGCACAGTTTTTAGCCTACAGCCTAATATAAATTAAACTGTTGTGATACTATAACGCAGCTGAGTTGCAAAATAACTGGAATGGCATGAACTTGTAACGTTAGATAAAAGGAAAAGAACCGACCAGTTTTGGCTTATTTGACCCTGGTCAGCACCAACTATAGCTGCGTTACCAAGGTTACCGTTAGCCAGCCGCTCTTGCATATTTTAAGCAAACTCAACAGTTCTTTTAAAATGTGGCTGTCGTGGTCTCAGTGAGGTTAGGAGCAATGTGTGACAAATAGAAGGCATGGAAGAGAGGCAAATAATAAATGTAGTAATAAGTAAGTTGTTACCAAGAAAAGCAGTCAAAAGGCAGTAAGGTCAGTTATGGTTATAGCTAACGTTAAAAGTTCAACGTACGTCTCATGTACTGGGGCGTCTTTTTTTCCATGCTTTGAGGCTCACAGTCTCAGACCTTAAAAACGTCTGACTTAAACTGTTAGGCTAATCAAATATTTCCCAAATTTCTGTTCACCAACGAATCATATCAGCTCTAGACTGGCGATTATTTTGAGCTTACTACAGTGCATTCAGTTTGGCAACTGGGTCTCAAATGGTTAACCACATGTGGTTACTTAAACCGATGTGATTTTTTTCAGATGTTGATTTGGCATCCTGCAGTTTTAATTAAGACTCGCCCCAACCACTGAATGAGCCCCTTTTCACACGAGTTTATTAGAAGCCTTGAGGATGTCTGATAATGGATAGGACTTACATAACATAGGTTATAATGAGGATTCCCCCACACTGGGGCCTGACTGGTTTTGCTAGCCTGGCCTCCCCCATGCTGTGATGGTATTCAGCGTCATTGAAAACTGAAGCCTGGTGGTTGCATGGATGATGACAAGCTGGCTTCTTGTTGAAGATAAATTTTAGCACCACATATTTTACAGGCACATCTCATTTTCTTTCACATTACTTCCCACAGCGCATGTGCGCACTCTGACACAAACATGTTTAGTTTTACAAAGACTGTAAACCGAAAGCGTACTGTTTATATATATACGTATATATGTGTGTGTGTTTTGATCATCAATTATTTGGAATTTTTAAACAAAATTGCCAGATATTCTTTGGTTCTTACATGTTTTGGTGTTCTCTCTATATTCTAGTCCAAACTGAATGTATTTGTGTTTTTGACTGTTGGTCAGAGAAAACAAGCTTTATGAAGTGTGTATTTTTTTTTTTTACATTTGCAGGAACAAAGGGATTAATCAGATTATTCGACACAGATCGACAAATAAGAATAATTGTTAGTTAAAGCCTTACTAATGAAGAAGTCCAGGAGAAGAAAAGTAGGATTTGTCCACCTGATTTCACCAAATATTTTATATAGCATTCAAATGTTCTATACCCAGTGACAATGACTTGAATGACACACTGTTTCTTTGTACAAGTAGAGATCTCTCCTGGCCCCTGAATGACTTTTAAGAATTCTTGTGATGGAAAAACCACTGTGCTTTTTGTGAAGTGGTACTTCCACATAAATATATGGGCATTGCAGCAGTTCTTGCCTTTGTGGCGCTGCTTCTAATTCAGATATCACCAATTCTGCATGCTAGCATCATCTGACTCTCTGCCCCCTTTAGGCAAGCAGCTTCTTGCAATCAATCACTCAGCCCCTGCTAATCTCCCGAACCTCTGATCTGAGAGCTCTTATTACACATACTCATACACACTGCCATACCCACTGGCATTGTGCAAACTGGGATTTAGAGGCTTTAGCTGGGAAACCAACCAGGGTGCTTTTGATAAGTTGGATATGTTTTTTATGTATATGTATGTATGTATATATGTATGAACTGAATTGATTTAGCTTTTTAGGGCATTTCTCAGTGCCCCTGTGGATAGATCTACTCTGGAGACTTAAAGTTGTCACAGAGACATGGTCACATACTTCTGCCTTGACTTGCAGGCATATTAGGTCACACTGAGATGATTAACCAGCCACCGAGCACTGGCTTAGTGATGGAAACATTCTTTGAAGATGGCTGTCATAGAGTAATAAAAATGTACTGCATACAAAAAAAAACCTTTGATTGGATCTCCTAAAATCTACTTGCCCAAAATCAAGTTTTTCCTGTCCTTATACAAATTGTTTTATTTATTAGCAGTTATCAAATAATGCCTTCAATGAGCCATGTCAGTGTGGTACTGCATACCCAGGTCAATCCCATTCTTCTGTTGAAGAGTAATCACCCTGGAGTATGCGGTCAACAGCTCTGCGTTTTTTGTAATATAAAACATTGTGGTAATCAGTTTTGTGATTACATGACTTGCCTCAGCATTCATGTTTCGTACAACCATTGGCCCCAGAGGAGGGGTTGTCAGCAGCCCTCTTAGCTGCCATGCAGGCAAGATGCTGTCTGCTCTTGTTATAGTACCTCAGCAACATTTTGGGGAAAATTGACGAGGCTTTGAAAAATGCAATACATAGTTGGTGTTTTGCCTACATCCTCTAACGCCACCCAGCCAGACTCCTGAAATTCTTACTTGTGCTTCAGCTCATAAAGTTTGTCTTCATTCTCTGCCATTTTCTCGTGAGTGTCTGATCAATATTAGGAATATGCAACTCTCAACAGAGATGAGAAGGAAGTGCGATGGATCACTGCTTAGTAACTTCCATCGTCAGGTCCAAAAAAAACAAACAATGTGTTTTATCCTTTTTTACCACTTGCCCAGTTTGGCAAGTGGCTAGATTTACTACCCCAAAGTGGCATTTTATTTGGTCAGGGCATGCAGGCAATACTTATTGTTGAGCCCTGCTAATACTTCTCCCAGTCTGTTTGCCTTATGGAAGGTGGTTGTTTCATTAAAGACTAGTCCATATCCCTAGAAGAGCTTCCCTCTGAGATCAAAATGCAGGAAGAAATAAACACTTGACACTGGATATGTACAGGACGACACCACATCAACGTTGTGTTGTGGAGAGAAAGTAACACTCTGCCGGCGCCTCATGTGAGGCCCAGGTATCGAAGCATGGCCTTGGCCAGGAGCCAGCATCACTTCTTTGACCTTTCTGAATAATTCAGGTACTTACCCAAATCCAACAGGTCGACTGTGAGGGCTGTCTTCTCCTTCATGGCTGGGACTTACCAGTTAGTCACCATGTCTCAGTCATGGAAAGTGTGATGAGTTTTAATCCTGAGACTGCATATGATAATCTCCTCAGTGGCTTAATATTTCTGATGAGTAGCTGTGAGGCCAGTTTGACATGAGAAGTATGGCTCTGTGAGGTTTAGCTTTGAATTGCCAGCCTGTGCCAGGGAAACCAGTTGGACAGAGACGGAGAGCGTGGTATTTGTCATTGAGAGGGCACCGAGCATGAAGCTGTTCTATTTGATGAGTGGCTGACCTGCTCTGAGTAGCCGCTGTGGCACAATCGCAGCATTTGGCCAGCTACATTCCTCTCTCCACCTCACTCCCTCGAGCTCACATTCTACCATCCAGGCAGACTCTCATTAAGTGCCCTTTTGTTGAGGGATTACTGAGTTTATATTTAACCTCTTGACTGTCAGAGCAGTTGTTAGCTCATTTAGAATCCATATCTGTGTCCGTCTGGCATCTAACTCTCATCACTGTGTCCCCACATTTTCAGCCTGTCACAAGGATTTCTCTCCCACTCAATAATACAGTCACTCTTTTATCTTTTTTTGCCAAAGCAGGACCTAATTTCTCCCTATGGAGTCTCCAGCTGTGGTTCACATGCAGGACCTGAACATTCAGAGAATTACTGCCTCACTGTTTCCATCATTTTCCTACATCTGACTAGTCAGACATCAATTTTTTATATTTATATTTGTCTGCCCGACTGCACCCGGTGTGTATGTTTCATACCTTGTCTGTCTAGTTTGTGTATGTGTGTACGTGCACTGTGTTTGAGGAACATACTGTTCCCTTCCTACTTGGCACGAGATATTTGGGCAGAGTGATTTCTAATTTGTCACTGACTCTTTGACAGTTCAGTGGGTTTTGGCCTCTGGAGAAATGCACTTAAGCAACTCCTTCATGGTGAAAACACTGTCAGGGTAGAAGAGGTCAGTGGCATGGAAACAACAGTTCTATTTTTGGGAATAGGTTTTGTTTGAGTCTGTGTGTGTTTAGCCTGCTTGACCTTTTTGTTTTGTAACATATGAACTGTCATAGAACTCTGAAGTGGTGTTCATGTGTTCCTCTCTCTTGTGCAGGTGGACAGAGCCTTGCAGGGGGTGTCCTTCGAGCACACCAATCCAGGCCAATCGTGTCTGAGCTTCAGATAGGCAAGGACTCTTCTTTGGACTCTCACTTGAGAGTCCAATGCAGACACAATCCTAATAAAAATCACGATTTTAATGGCTTTTTTCAACAAAAAATTTAAATTGCGATTCAAAAATAATTACTGTGAATCATATCGCAATTGCAGTATCCATCAAAACATATATATATATATATATATATATATATATATATATATATATATATATATTTTTTTTTTTTTTTTTTTTTTTTTTTTTTTTTTTTTTTTTTTCTATTTTTAAAAA
>JAJHUR010078522.1:0-14510 GCA_027495735.1 Lutjanus campechanus | reverse complement strand
CTGTAAAAATTCTGTGATTTCTCTGGCATTAGAATTGACAAAGTAAGTGGTGAATGGTCAGAAAGAATTCTTGACAAATATTCAGAGTCTAATGCCCTATATGTTAATTGTGTGGACAATAAAAAGAGGTCTATTCTAGTATGAGAATCATGACGGCTAGAGTAAAAGGAATAATCCCTGGATTGGGGGTGCATTTGTCTCCAAATGTCTGTTAAATTTAAATCCTTCATAAACGCCAGGGTAGTTTTAGCTGCTTTAGTTTTAGCCGAAGTAGTTGCTGACTTATCCAAAATAGGATCCAAACAGAAATTGAAATCACCTCCTATGAGCAAATGTTGATGGCCTCCAGATACATTTAAAAAAATATCCTGAATAAAAAAAACATCGTCATAATTTGGGGCATATAAATTCAGAAGCGTCCAGTTTTCTGAGTAAATTTGACAATGTATTAACACATAACGGCCTAATGGATCACTAATTGTTTCCTGAATAGTAATGGGAATATTTTTATTTATCAAAATAGCAACTCCCCTAGCCTTGGAATTAAAGGATGAAGAAAACACTTGTCCTATCCATTCTATCCTTAATTTCTTGTGCTCTTGTGTAGTAAGGTGAGTTTCTTGGATAAAGGCAATGTCTGTTTTGACCTTTTTTAGATACGTCAGCACCCTTTTCCTTTTAATTGGCCCATTTAGACCATTAACATTGAAGCTGACAAATTTTACCACTTTATCCATCTAAAAAATTAATAAGTCTAGAGCCAGCTCACCATATAGTCTCCTTTAACTAAACTTGAAAAATGTAATGCCTCTTTCAATATAACAAAACACAAAAGAAATAAAAACAAAAACAAAATCCCCTCTGTTCCCTTAAGCGCCAACTCCCAAAACATACGGCACCATCAAAAAACAAAAAGCGGGTCATACCTTTGACACTTTTCAGAACTAACATATTAGGTTAATTACCTCACCAAGCCTGGAGCCATTTTTGTTCGTTTTAAACACTTAAATTAACTCGGTATGTGAATAACATATAATTGAAGTACAGAAACACCTTAAATAATCAAAATGAGCCTCAAATCAACATCTTTAGTTAAGCCATTCAATAGCAAATTCACCTCGACTGTACATAACAGCCAGACCAAACAAATCGATAGCGCTGCACTTACAGAAAAGTCAATTAACAGTTTATGGAGAAGATAGAAGCAGAGCTATCACTGCAGTACAGGTCAGGATCAGCATCAGTTAACGTTCCCACCTGAGAGGACTCTGAGAAAGGAAGCCGCATCCTCAGGTGTTCTGAAAAATTTCTTCTCTCCATCGGGTAGGGTGACTCTCAATGTTGCTGGATGGAGGAGACTGAATGGAAGTTTCTTTGCATGTAGCTCCTTCTTAACGTCGCTGTATTCCTTCCTGCGCTTCACCAAGGTTGCACTCAGGTCCGGAAAAAACAGCACCGCGTTCCCGTTGTACATGATGGGTCCCCCTTTCTCTCTGGACAGCTTAGCGGAGACTCGCAGGATTTTATCCCGGTCCTGATACTTCAGCAGACGAATGAGGATGGGTCTCGGACGCTGGTCTGCCGGCAGACGGGAGGCTGGAGACCGGTGCGCTCGCTCAATAATCGGAGGCTCAGCAAAGTGTTCTTGTCCCAACATGGACGGAATCCAGTCGGTAAAAAAGCACACCGGGTCCGACCCCTCACAGCCTTCTCTGAGGTTGACAATACGAATATTGTTGCGCCGGCTGTAATTCTCCAGCTGGTCAACTTTATCCATCAGAAAATCCCTTTCCTTACTCAGTCGAAGAAGCTGGGAATCCAGCTCAATTAGCTTATCCTCCGCGGTGCTAATTCGCTCCTCTGCCTCCATGATACGCGAGCACATCCCATCTATCACTGTTTTCAGTCCCGAAATAGACTAGTTGATTTCAGCGGTTTTAAAATCAAGCTTTTTGGAAAGAGCTTCATTACCGCGTTTTATCTCGTAGTATGAGCGAGCTTCCCTCCTGTTGGTCACTTGCCGCCGCCATGCTGTACTTCTCGTTTGCTTCACGTGTTGTCACTTCTCCGGCTGGAAATTGCTCAGAAGATGAATTTTGAGCCTTGTTGTTTTTTTTTTACCACGTCTTAAGTCCATATTGTAACTCCAAGGTGAAGTTGGGAAAAGAGCAAGTGTTTTTTAAATAAGTTTAAACCGAGTATACTTGGAGAGCTCCAGGCCACGCGTCTGTCTAGCTCAGCTGCATCACGTGACTCCCCAAACAGACCCACTGTTGATGATGTTTTGAAGGCCTGGATTCCCCCTCAACACCAAATTGAGGACAACAATTTCCTCATCTGCTCAATCGCTGAGCAGAAGTGGAAGGGCCTGGCCCTAAAGGATTTTGGAGGGCAAAAACGCAAATGTAAATGCACACATGACTTGCAATCCAAACATCAACTTTTAAGCGCGAGTGATTACTTCCATGTGCATATAATGACTGAAGCGTTTCTACTTGTTTTTTCACAGGTGTCATCGCACTTATACGTTTCAGTAAAGGGGATGCCATCTGTGACTATCACTGGACAATCATTTCAGAAGCCGAAGGTCCTTAGACCCAACAAGTCTGAAGTTGTATTGCCTCTAGATTTTATTACTTTGAAATCACCATATCATCTTGACAGTTCAGTTTACTTTCATCAAAAACATTGACTTTTAAAGAAATATGATCCATTAAATTATTACTTACACATACAGAGAGGGAGGGAGAGAGAGAGGGAGAGACAGAGAGAGAGTGACAGAGATGCTCATTTTTTTGGCCTATTCTGCTTTTGTGACTGAGGCTGTAGTTTGGACTGTTGACCAGTAGATGGAGACAAATGCTAAGGCCTGGCAGCTGGGAGAGTGTTGGGCCAGTTCATAAGGGATTTATGAATGATATAAATCAGGAAAACAAACTTGATTAACCAGCTGTATGTGACAGACAAAGAGACCCGCCATTTTTCTTCTTCATTTTATTTCCTTACCTGTCAAATCTTTTTATTCTTTACTTTTTGTTTCGTTTCAAATATTTCATTACTTGGTGCATTAACTGGTTCATTTTTCAAACTTTATTATTTGATGAAGACAACGATGCCATGTTTAACAAAAATAGGCTGTTGCTGTCAGACACTGCAAGAGCACCAACGCGCCCCTGTGGCCATCCGCAGAGACGCAGTCTGCCATTTTTCACCCTTGTGTGTAATTATGAAATCTACCTACCTACATGCCTAACCTTTAACCTTTCGTCCTTCTCGCCTAAACCCAACACACTCCTGGCATATAGACATGATATCAATTGACTGTTTGCCCCCTTTCCTTTTCTTGCATTAAATTATGACTTGTATGCACCTAATCAGGTGAATGATCTGACCCCTAAACCTAACCACTCTTTCTGCCATCTACTACAGGTCAAAGGCCACAACATTTATAAAGAGAGGGAGGCCTCTTTTTTTCCTTACTATTATTATTAATAAAATTCAAAGCAAAATAAATGAATTTATAAATCAGGTTTATCTGAGGAAAAGTAAGTCTCAACAAAACTATTACTTGGAAAATCTTTCAAAAAAGTTTGAGTTGGGCCAAAAGCTTAGAAGTGTGGCAACCCAAATAAAACCTTCTTTAACCCACTTGTGGGTTATGAGCCAGTCTTTGCGACCAACAGATTTAGAGAGCCTGAAAAATCACTTGATCTGTTGGCAACCCTGGCCAGGTTTTCTGCTCCAAGTTGCACACACATTTCTATAATGTTGCACTGAAATCTGTCTATAGGAATAATTATGCCCCAAACTTTTTGATCCATATAAGAGTTTGAGTACTGTAACAATGATGATAAGAGATTTCCCTGCATAATGAAACAGAAGCCCCTCATCCTAAACTGCCTGCACAAATCTAACTATGAAAGCAGGACAACAATTTGATTCGTCTCATGCTTTTAGACTCGTCTCTTTTCTGTAGTGTCATACCAGCATCAAACTGAAGTGATGGCCAGAAACCTCTTTATATCCTGTTTTTCTGGGCACATACAAAGCATCCTATTGGATGATTGCAGCCTTCAGTAATCAGGCTGTGATCTGTGTCACCTGTAGCTCCACCTGTCTTCACTTTGGAGGTAATCAGCACCATCTTGTGATCACCTCAATGCCAAACAGTAAGAGCCTACCAGCTTGGGTGTATATATACTAGCAAAAGTGAAAATTCAGTGACATGGTTCTTTAAGATCTACATCCATTCAGTTTGTTGTGGGACTTTCTATGAGTTATTTTTTTTTATACTTTTCCTTTTCTGCTGAATTTTTGTCTTTCTAACTCATATTGTTTGTTTTTAACTTTCCAGTGTGATGTCAGTCAAGTTTATCACGATTTGTATTCAAAATTATGTTAAATTTTGTACATATAAGATGACCATATACTGAAGAAGCAGGAAGTGCTCACCTGCTGATTGCTAATTGGGAACCGCACCTGTGGGAGGTGGTTTAGTTTATAAAGTGGAGGGAGTCACTTGCTCTTTGTTTGCTCTGAGTAAAGTAAAGCTGAAACACTGGGCCCCTTAAACTATTTTTTAGGGTTTGTGGGAAAGTTCCACAGCAGAACTAATGTTATACAATATCCCTGCCTTGACCCTTTGTATGTGTATGATGACAAAGTAAAAAGGCTATTTTCATGAATTAGTGCAACACAAGGCTTTGGACTGTGAGACGAAGTCTAGTCCACATGTCTGTATTTTTAAAAACCGTTTAAAACTAAAATAATCTGTGATATGAGTTTCCAGGCATGTTAACATGGATAAAGATTAACATTCAGCTGGACATTTAAATTCACCTACACTGAGCATGTCCATGCCAGTGTAAACAAGCAGATTATAATTCTTGCTATATATAGCTTGAATGGTTCCCCATTTCCCCCTCCTAAGATGCTGAACAATTTTTCACAAGTGTTCTGGTCTGTCTGCTGGTTTTGTTAATGATGATTATATCCCTGACAGCCTTGAATACTGGTATACTCAAAACTAGAGACACTAGTTTAAATTCAGATAAGGAGTACAACACTGATCTGTTTATGGAAGAAATTGCACAGGTTTCACAGAGCAATGACACATCCATGACTGATGATGAATTTGAATAGCTCGAAATAGAAATGGTGGTACTTGTCTCAGATTAAGCAATGCGTCTAATGAGATTGTATCAAAAAAAGGACAGTCTTTGTACAACCCAAACAAGAGTGGAAAGAATAACCCATTTCTGTCTTGCACATTTTGCCAATGCCATGCCTTTAAAAATCTGAATATGCCATGCAACTGCACACCGCTGTGGGATCTCATTAGGGATGGGCGATACCATTAGTTTGTGGTGTCATTGAATGTTCTCATTCATCCAGGTCATTGTAATCTCAGGAAAGATTCAATCAAAAGCAACTGGACTTGTTTAAAAGTCTTTTATGAAGATGTTTCGCCTCTCATCCAAGAAGCTTCATCAGTTCGTGCCTGCCAGACTAGTCTAGGCTAGTCTAACTAAATGGTGGGAACCCAGGTATTTAACCTATATGGATGTGTTCAAATTCATTAGTGCTCATTATCACTGAAGGGTCAAAGGAGAAAGCTGACCACTTCAGAAACTAATCACTTCCGAAAGTTGTGGTCTTGAAGAAGATAACCGATTTCACTAAGAAAGCCCAACTAGCCTAACACAACAAAAGCAAAGAGACAGATGAAGAAATTTCAGAACCTACACCTCAAGAATAAGATCATGAACAAAACAGAAATACTTACTTGGGGGCGACAGACAGACAACTCCACACAAGATGACACACAACAGATGGGTAAGCAACTTATCAGACAGGGAACTTACCCACACGGAAAAAGAAGTCCTAGCCAAAGGACTAAACTTTGCCATGACGCCACAGCAAGTACCTATAGTTGAACTCATCACAGCCACTGAGTCAGCTATAAGGAAAAACAACCTACCAGAAACTGAAGCTGAACAGATAAGATTGAAGGTATCAGCAGCCCTGTCAAATGCACAGCTCCCTCTGCCTAACCTCACTATTCAAGAAAGGAAAGCAGTGACTTCTCTGAGCAAGGACCAAAACATCACCATCCTTTCTGCAGTCAAGGGGAATGCACGGTAATCCTCAACACAACTGACTATCATTCCAAGATCTCCACATTACTCAGCGATAACACATGAAACGAGACCCATCCTGCACTCACACAAGAAAAGCAACAGAATGCTTACAAAAGCTACAAAAAGAAGGGGTCATTGACCGGGCACAATACCTTCGTCTGTATCCACAGGAAGCTATCCCATGCTTATATGGTCTACCCAAGATCCACAAAGAAGGGGCCCCTCTCAGGTCCACTGTCAGCAGTATTAACTCTGTTACCTACAACATCTCCAAACAAACATCCTACCCCCCTTGGTGGGCAAAACCTCACACCACATCCAAAACTCCATTGACTTTGTGAACAAAGTTTGAGGTTTAAAACTGGATCCAGAGGAAACAATGGTCTCCTTTGATGTGATCTCGTTGTTCACTTGTATTCCAACCATGGAGGCAGTGGAAACTGTGAGACAACGTCTGCTACAGGACAACACCCTCCACAATAGAACCAATTATCCCGGACCAGATATGCCAACTACTTGATCTCTGCTTAAACACCAAGCTGTAGCCCAAGAGGTGCAGTCTTTTACAGAGCGCATCAACTCAGTGGATAAAAACATCAAATTCACTAGAGAAGATGTCAAGGATAACTGCCTGCCTTTCTTGGACTGTGAAGTTCACATTGGTAAGGACAGGAGCCTCCACATTGGGGTATATAGGAAGCCCACTCACACAGACCAATACCTACTCTTTGACTCTCACCACCCTCTGGAACATCAGTTAGGTGTTATCAGAACTCTGCAACACAGGGCTGATAATGTACCAACCAGCATTCAGGCCAGAAAGAGAGCACTGTTGTGCCTCGAGCTTATTTGAGGCCTACTTGGACTCACAACAGCCTGACTCCCACAGAGCTCAGACAAAGAGAGTCCTAAGTAAACTACATTTCCCAAAAGTCAGTGCAGTTTACACTTAGGTGCAATATCCTGGTGAGGATCAATCCTGCACTCTCATTGGATGAGAGTCTCCCGGATCCCACGTGACGCCCCGCCGTCCAGCCGTGACGTCACCGTTACTATATCAACCAGGCACGCCTGAAGATCATTCTAGTCCGTGTGATGCTAGTCCGTGTGACTGCGGTCACTGTAAGGAACGGCCCTTTAACTTCTTTGTCGTCAAGGCCACGTGTTCTCTACCTCGCTGGGCAAGCTCAGAGACTCTTCTTTTTATTTTTCACATTTTTCTTTCTGCTCAACGGACGTCTTCTTTTTATTCTTCTTTCCTGGATCCACATTGAGGACACTGCAACACAACCTCAATTTCCCTGCAGAAGTGAAGTGCAATTCGCCTTCAGTATCCCCGCTGCCTCCCTCACTCTGTGTGCCGAGGAACACAGAGGAGCCCGGTACGAGACCACGGATTGACCCTCTCGCCCGGATGCCCGCGGATGCGAAGCCTGGTAGATAAAGACTGCCTGCTTCAAGAAGAAGGACAAGGACCCCCCTTCTTTCCTCGAGTGATTCCCCGCTACGAGCCGGAATTAACTTGCCTCGCCGAGGACCCGTTAGCCGCTGTGAGCCGCTAACCAACGTTACCTCTGCCGCAACAAAAGGACGCACGAGGAATGACCGACACATCACTCCACCTTCTGCAACAGTAAGAGGCTTAGTGTTTGGGCAGAGCTAGTTTAATTGTCTGAGTCATTTAAAGTGCTTTGAATACTGTGTGCTGCTTAGTGTCTTTCAGTGTTACTGTTTTTCTGTTTTCCTCTGAGTCACGTTTGTTTTCTCTCCCTCCCTCTGGCCGCTGCGCCAGTGTGAAAACTCGTTTAACTGATGCCACCGGACCGCTCCGTGATTGTTGGCTGGTGTGTGTGAAACACAGATCGCCTTTATCTGTTAAAACCAGTGACCGCGGTAAACGGACCTTAAAGGCCGCTACCCACGTCTCTGTGATTAAAGGCGACCTTCGTTTCTGTTATTCCTGTTTGTGCCTTCACCAATCTCTCTCTCTCTTCCTCTCTCTGTTCCAGTTTCACCTACTGAACAACACATGCCTACACATTCATACACGCCCAACACACATTCGCTCCCCTAAGTGGTGAGCCAACCCCTTTTTGTGTAGTGCCGCTGTTTTATTTCTCCCCTCTCTGTAACTACATATGTGAGCTTAGGCCATCAGCCACATATCTTCAAATCACGCGGTCACTCCTCTTGGCCGGAACCAGAACATACCACCCTCACGTGGTACGCTCAGCTTCCTGCCCCTCCTCCTTCCTTCTCTCTCTCTCTCTCCCCTCCACACACACACCTCCATACACACACACACCCCTCTCCCATCATAGCCTACAAGTAGTTGGTAGAATTAATTGAAGTATATGAGTATGTATTCATTAAGTCTGATGTCAATTGTAAATTGATTTATTATTCTTGTTGAATAAATATTGTTATATTTCTTAAAAGCTACGTCTGTGACTGTTATGTGCATGTATTGACAAAAGCTGATTGACAGGGTCTGTGCTCGGATCTCACGATCCTTTGCTGATTAAGTTAAATGGTTAATGCCTTTCATGTCTTAATTATTTAATTACTTCAATTTTGAGACTGATATTTATATTAAGGTTATTGGTCCCTGTTTACAGGGTGGTGCCCCGATTTATTAATTTTATTAACTTTCAATAAGTTTAATATTTTTATTATTTTAATAATTAATAATTATATTAAATTATTAATTATTTGCTAATAACCTTGTATGCTCCTCTGGTCACAACAGCGCAAACACCTGAGAGAAGCCCTCAAAACCTGTGGCCACCCCAGTTGGGCTTTTGTGAAAACAGCCACACGTGCCAGAAAGAACACCAACTCTGAGGGTGATGGGGAAAAAGAAAAACAAGTGGAACAACATAGTGATCCCGTATGTGTCTAGGATGTGATGCTTGTTGAACACCCTCCTGAGTTTTTCAGATATCCCAGTGTATTTCAAACCCAGCAACACACTCAGACAGAAACTGGTACATCCTAAAGACCACACACCACCAGGGCCGTCCCTGCCTACACGCAGAACACGCACAGTGCGTAGGGCCCTGCGATCCAATAGGAGCCCCAAAAATTATACCGCGGAGGAGAAAAATATTTGATTTTTAAATCTTTAACTCACGTGCTTTTATTTTGAAAGTGCAACACAGCGTCATGTCACTGGCCCGCCCGCTCCTCCCTCACCGGCTCAGAGAGGTCTCTCACGACAGACGGTCTGATGACAGAAACTTTGGACGAGTTAAAGCGGTCTGTAGGGAGCGTTTCCATGAATATGGCTTGTTTATAACGTCTTGTTGTTAGTTTACATTCACATTTAGAAACCATAACTTTTGAGTTAAGTCATCTTAATCCTGGGATGGTCACTCGTCCATTATTTAACTGCTAACTTTGTCAGTGTTTCCAAGTAACGTCAACATTAGCCAAAATGTTTTGTCATCTCATTTCAGCACGTATGACATTATATTAGATATTATGTGCAATAATGTCTTATCAGGAGAATGATAGTAGCCACATAGAGTAGTGAGGCAGGTGAAGCAGTAAAAGGTGGAGAGACTGAGGAAGCTCAGGTGAGGTCTTAAATTGATAAGTGAAATATGTATTAGCCCGTTATTTTTTAAACAAACAATTTTATGATGAGAAGAACTGTAATTCATTCAGGGAAAAGATAGGAAAGCCAGGTAGAGCTCCAGGGTGTGAGTTAAGGTTTAAAAATCATATTATTGGTTATAATAGATCCAGAAAGGAGAACAGGTGAGGACTGATGTCAAGTTGATTTTTTTAAAGATAAATTTTCAATAATTATTTCATTATTTCCACAGTACTATAAGGCTTTGGGTTATCATTAGGTTATCAGCTGCACTAGAACACCCCACTAGTGTTCTGCACATTTATATGGTGAAATTCTTCTCCATAATGACCGATAAGTGGATTTTTTTCCCCGTTTAGTTTTAAAATGAGCCACCTTTATGCTCAGGAGCTGAACCTTAGACGTGCATCTCTGAAGCTATTTTGTATGTTTAGGAGCAGCAATGCAGCAGCACGAAGGAGACAGGAAAAGGAGAGGATGGTACAGGGCTTGAGGTGAGGTCTTAAAATAAATTAGTGAAAACTTTTACTGTAAGGGTTAGGTTATGCTGTAAACAGAGTTGACAGTATATGAGCCTATACATTGTTAAAAGTCTTCATTCTGTATGATAAAAACCTTAACAGATACTTTTTTAGCTTTTGTAAGTCAAATGCTGATACTGTACATTAATGTTGTCTGTTGTAAATACATTAATGCCATGCAGGGACATCAAGGGCTTGAGGCAGGGAGTCAAAGTGAAGGAGAGACATGAGCAGACCAACAGGTAAGAGAGTAACATAACAGTAGATATTTTACAAGAGTTCACAAAAAAGTGAAAAAATGGGATTACTTGCCTGTAGTACGGATCTGTCAGGTTACCGATATGTGTCCCCCCCAATGTTAAACTCATTCCTGCAGCTGCTGCTGTACCCTTTGTAATTATGTGTGGTTATAAAAACTTCAAACAAGAGGACATGATCCTGAGCCAAGTCAACCCTTGTGATTCAGATGGAGAAGACATAAACCTTCAGCTGAGTTCAGACTCTGAAACTTCTTCTGGTAAGAGTTCCCAAACATCGTATTTTCATTTTCTTATTTTACAAGTGTAGTGTCTAAAGGGTTTTTCATTAGTAGAGTTTTCAACTCAAACAATCTTGCTACTCTTTTAGAAATTACCTCTAATGTGCACTGTTTGTTGTCAGTTACAATGGAATTATCCAATACAGAGGAGGCAGAGTTGAGATGTTTTGGAATTATAATTCAAATTATATCTTTGCCTAAATTTGTAACCTTGTTTGAGTTTTCATTGCTCTCGTCATTTGGATATCTCATGGCTCACATCTCCAAAAAACATTTACCCTACAGATGAGGAGACTTCTCAGCCCCCAGAAAAGAGAGTTCGACTGGAGACACACACCGGACCAACAGAGAAGGCAAAAGATGGCACAGTGTGGCATGAAGAAGAGGTCGGGAGGCCTTTCCATCACGCAGTTATGGAATCATACACTGCAGATGGAGAGCCAACAGTGTTGGTCAGAAGAACGGTGTCCAGTCGCTTACAGAGCTTCCTCTGCTTCATTACTCTTGACATGCTTCGAACTGTTCAGGAGTGGACTGTTCAGCATGGACGGCAGACACAGCACGACAGTTGGTTCATGGCCCTTCCTGAACTCATGGCATTTATTGCAATTCTTCTCTTGCGGGGGGTGATAAAAGTTCCATCGCTGCGTGACGCTTGGTCGGCAAAACTTGGACACCCACTGATCAGTGGCATTATGGCCCGTAACCGCTTCCAAGACATAATGCGACACCTACGCTTTGATAACATGGACACGCGAAGTGAACGAGTTGGGACTGACAGATTTGCTGCAGTCTCCGATGTTTGGGGGTCTTTCGTTGCCAACTGCATCTCATCCTACAATCCAGGCAGGTGCATTACCATTGATGAGCAACTTTTCCCAACAAAGACTCGCTGCTGTTTCCTGCAGTACATTGCTACAAAACCCGACAAGTTTGGCATCAAGTTCTGGGTGGCATGTGACTTGAAGTCTAAGTATGTCTGCAATATTATTCCATATCTTGGCAAGGACCCCAATCGTCACACCGGAGAGAGACTCTCTGAACATGTGGTGATGAAGCTCATGGAACCATTCATGGACAAAGGAAGAACTGTTACCACAGATAACTTTTTCACATCATTATCACTTGCGCAGCGACTGCTCAGCCGGAAGACCACCCTCCTTGGCACAGTGAATAAGATTCGACGGGAGCTTCCACCATCAGCCAAACAAACTTTGGACCGCAATGAATACAGTACCCAGGTGTTTTCAACCTCTGGTGCCTCACTGACCGTTTATGCGCCCAAACGCAGGAAGACCGTCTGCATTCTTAGCAGCATGCATGGTGTGGTTGAGACTGGGGATACCCGAAAAAAGAAGCCAAACACCGTCACTGATTACAATGGCATGAAATGTGGTGTGGATGTTATGGACCAGATGGTGCGAGAGTACACTGTGCGCTCTGGAACACGGCGATGGCCAGTTGCGGTATTCTATAACATGCTTGACATTGCAGCGCTAAATGCACATGTGCTTTATCAGACATGCACCGGGGTGCAGGAGAGACGGGTGGACTTCCTGGTGGAGCTGGCCAGTGAGCTTGCTCAGTCGCATTTGGGAGCAAAAAATGCGAAAAAGGAAAAACTTCTTCGGCAACAACCTCCCACACCTGACAAAGGAAAAAGGGCAATGTGCCAGGTGAACTGTCGGTGCAGGAACAATCATGCCACTTTGCGCTGTGTAGATTGCTACAAGTACACATGTGGTAAATGCAGAAAGGAGGTGGCGTGGCAGTGCCAAGTATGTGCAGACAATGTAGATGGCTGAAGTGCTGTAATGTAGGTAACACTTTCAGGAATTTCTAAGAAAACATGTCTTGTTTAAATCTTGTGCATCAACAATAAATCTCAGCAAGAAATGAAAAAAATAAACTCTGTCGACTCTTACTAACTTACTTTCTGTTGTGATTACAAAGTGTAAATATCATTACCCATAGCCTACTCAACTGGCTGTCAGAGATGGCAAAAGTACTTGATTTCAGTACTTGGTAACAGTGCTGATACTGCAATAAAAACTACTCTGGTAAAAGCAAAAGTACAAAAGTACTTCATCATGAATGTACCCAAGAAAAAAGTGAAAAAGTGAAAACAGTCAATAATATTATTTAACCTAAAAATGTAATTCAGTTAGATAGCCGCTTTGGGGCGGCTATGGCTTTTAAAATACATATTATAGAACAGAAATAGTAGCATTTCAATGCAGCTGCATCACTGAATGAGATAATTGGATAGTTACATTATCAGCTGTTTGAGCATACAAAGGTTTGAGCTCTGATTCATGGGGACAAAACCTAACTTTAGAGCAGACTAGGGTAAACAAATTAGGGGAAAAACTGAAAACAAAAACGTGTGTGTGATCTAAAAAGTAAGTATCCCCTTTTTAAAATTTAAAAAGTACGTATACTTGTGTTTCAAAGTAGTGAGTAACAGTAAATATTCAGCACAAAGATAAATACTTAGATTTTATAGGTATCTTTACTTTACTGAGAGAAACTGAGTAGAGTGAAACTGAGTAAAAGTACTCTGTACTTGACACCTCTACTGGCTGTGCACAACTTGGCCATCTCATTTACAGAACAATGGTGTCGTTCACACCTGAGTTAAGATGTTAGCTCAAAACTAATCCAGCCACTTGGCTGCTCTTTGGGCATGGAAGTTAGGAAAGCCAAATGGCTGGGCTTTGGGACTTCTAGTGTTAAAAAATCAATAATGTGTGAAAAATGTGGAATATTTGACGGATTACTGAAAAGCTGATGCCAAAATGAAATGGATGTGAGTTTATATATTGTTTTTTTAAAGGGATAGTTCACCAAAAAATGAAAATTAAATCATTATCTCCTCACTCTCATGCTGATTGAAGGTCAGGTTTATTTTTTTAGTTCACAAAACACTGCTGGAGTTTCACAGGAAAACAGCAGAATCTCCCAAACTGTCTGTTGTTCACACTCTTCTATGTAACACTGTGTCATAGAACTTAAAGTTGACTAACTCAGAGTTTCATCCCTGTGCTTTAACCAGCAGTCACTGTAGATTAACAGATGCACACAGTAAAGCATCACTCTGATGAGTCCTCATTAGGCAGCAGTTCATCCTAATGTGGAGAGTTTCTCATGTAAATTGACCCTTTCAGCAGAAGAGGTCAGTTTACACAAGAAACTGCCTGTCCATCATGAACATGATGTGCATGATGGCTGCAGAGTTTCTCATGTAAATTGACCTTTTCTCCACATTTGTGTCACACGTTTTATGATAATGCAGCTCTCTGAGGAGCAGAAACTCTAAATGTGGGTCTGAGACTTTTGAAAACATAGAATTCTAATCTCACATATCTATTTATTTATCAGACATCTACTGTGATTACATCAACTGTTGCACGAGGGCATTTCTACCACACTGTAAAAAACAAGAAAGTTGAGAGAACTCACAATTTTAATCAATAGATTTTTGAGTTTTGATCCCAACTCAAATTCTTCAGTTTTGAAAAAGTTTCACCAACTACTGACCTTTTGTTGAGATAATTTACTTTTCTTCTTTGGATAAACTTAATGCTTTGAATTTTGGAAGCCCAAAACATTGTATTTTTTTAAATTAGTAAATTCATTGAAGTGAAAGTAAATGTAAAAATTCAAATATTTATATTTTTAATTTTAAAAAGGCACAAAAAAGACAAATCAGG
>JAJHUR010078520.1:0-14252 GCA_027495735.1 Lutjanus campechanus | reverse complement strand
GGCCACAGCTGGCTGTTTGAATCACCCATTGGCCTCTCTGCCTCCCACCTCTCCCTGTTTTCTTTTCCCTCATCCCTTTCTCTTATTCATTTTCCTTTTCTTGACATTTGCCATCTCCACCCTTTCTCCTCTATTGTTTACTTTCTCCCACCCTCTTTCTTTCTCTGTCCTTGTTTTTCCCTCCTCGACCTCTGCTCATTCCTGTTTGCTATCCTTCTAGTCCCTGTCGTCAAAGAAGTTTGACTACCGACAGTTTGCTGCCATTCCTTCTTCCAAACCCGTATACGACATCCAGGTATTGGCTGCATGCTGAGTTCCCGGGGCCCCCGGCCTCCTTCCCTCCCCCCGGCTTTCCCTGCTGCCTCCTCCCTCTAGTTTCTTTGTTAATCAAGAGGCATCAGAACCCATCAGACTAGGTTTTGGCTCAGTGATTGATCAGCACCTCCTGCTCTGCACTATAGTGGTGTGGCTCACTAACTCTCACTCGCACAATGAAGGTAGACTTGAATGACACCAAAAAATCAGCCCTGGGTCTCCCTCACGTTCTCACGTTCTGCCTCCCACTTATCACTCACAAATGTAAAAGCAACTACAGCAATAACCATTCACAGCCATCGATCTCTCAGCTAACTAATCAATCACAGACAGGTTTTTGATCCCTCTAACTAACCAGAATTGGTTCCGGGGGAAAATAGCCACAAACTCTGCATCTCATCCACTCTCACATTCACTTCCATTGGCTGTCTTGTTCCACGCATGGGTCACATGTCAGGCAGAGGGATAACTTCATGCTCCGGCTCTGCTGAAGGGTCTCCTCCTCCTCCTGCGCTGACGTTAGGCTAGAAGTTTTGTGTAGGTTTGCGTGAAGCAGTTGAGACGGGAGGGGAAGCAGGGGAATCCTGGAGTGGTGCTGGAGTGAGCAGAGCTTGTCTGGAAGTGGTCTTTCCATTTTGATGGGGTCCAGTATCTGTGGTCGTCCGTGTCACTGTCAGTCTGTGCTCCTCTGAGCGTGGGATCTCGTGTGGTTTGGTTGTTGCACAGTGACCTCCTCTACTTGTTTGTGTTCTCCCTTTGGTGGGTGTAATTTAATTGACATCTCTGTGTTTGCAGAATGTTTTAGACTGCATATGAACGTAGAAAAGCAGTTTTTAAATGCTGTGTTGATGTCAGTAAGGTGACTGAAAACAGTAATTATTTCAGAACAGGAGAATCAAGGAACCACTGTGATCTGCAAGGTGAGGGTCACATGACAGCAGAATTGATCACGCGTTATTATCCCACAATTGCTGCCTTCAAATGGAACTACTGAGCCTGTGGTCATGACATGGGTCGTTGGATACACTATATGCTTGGTGTTCCAAGTGGTTAAGTCATGAGAACACCGCTGCTAGGCAACAGCAACATAGACATCAAGCTGTCAACACGTAGAAGCCACAGAGGCTAACATTTTAGCAAGCAAGCGACCTATCCCATCCTTATTCCTGGAAGAAGACTCCCATCCCATCCCGTTTCTGTTGATGCACAGTCAAAAAATGTGATGCATTGGTCAGGTGGCTGCAATGAGCCACCAAAGCCGACACACACACAAAAAAAACAACAGAACAACTAGCATAATGTTCAAAATAAATAAAATGTTTATTTAAATTAGAACCACATATTTAAAAACTATATGTATAAAAACTGGAACACAAGAAATATGATCCCATTAGAAAGCAGCAAAATTACAATTATTATGAGATAGAAACTACATAAAAGACTTGCAGGAAGCCAGCCTCCCTCTAGAACATGACATTTTACCTTCTAATGAAAACACATGCAAACATAACGTCAGGTTAAAGTTGCTATTAATACAATTTACAATTTTTGTATCAGTTCTATTCTTGTCACCCAAAAAAAACATTAAAGATATTGTCTGGAGAAATATCAGATAATAAAGAGGATACAGTTCAATGCTGTTCTAGTAAAAAGACAACAAATGTTATTTTCTTTCATTCTAGCTGAAATCTTAACACTGTCAAACCAGCAGCCAGTGTCTTATGTGTCCTACAGCTAACAAGCTAGCAGATGTTGGTCACATGATCCTCAGCTTGCAGGTCATAGCAGCCCCTTGAGTCTCCCCACGTAGAATAAATAGCTTCTTACCACTGATAACGATAAAGGAGAATTTATTTGGTATATAACATTGTCAGCACATACAGAACATTTCAACATGCTGCTTGGTTTTTCCGTTGTGCGTTGGTGACTCTTGTTGGTGCTGTACTGTTGCCCTGTTTGCTGTCTCTTTGTGGATGTGCCTACACTACACAACCAACCCCGGAACTGATGACCTAACTTAACCTCCCTTTCCTTTAACATGCCAATCTCTCCTGGGGGAGTAGTCGAGTAGATGTACTCTGGCTTTAGTGGCTCTGACAGATTGGGAGCTTCAGTGCTGTCTGCTAAACCGGCAGTGAGCGGCTGGCACGTCTTCTCACAGTCTCCCTTGCTGCCAGCTCCCCCTGCTCACATGGTGACGGCTTCCCCTGGGACGCAGGTGACTGAAACACCTCTGCCGCTCAGTTATTGACTGTCTCCTCTTGTCTTCCAGTCCCCAGACACAACCGATGACACGCAGTTCATTGACGACAGCTCCACCAACCCAGGTGAGTGCTAGAGCTATTCTGTGTGTTACTGTATTAGAACGGGCTTTGAGAGAAATGTATTATCTCAATTTCATCTATCCCCTTTGATTCAGGTGACTACCTGGGATAAGCAGCTCTTATTGGTAGGATCCTGTGTGCATGTGTCTGTGACTGTATTTATGGAACATGTGGGGAGTGTGTGTTGTTTTGTGCATTTATACTCTAACCTGCCAGCTGTGTGACAAACTGATTTAATTGTGGGTTCAGGTATGAAGACAGGGGTGTCTAGCTGGGCGTGCTTTGCCTGCTGCTGCCCACCAAATACGAAGTCCAAAATTGGGGAGAAATTTGCTGTGTCCAGACTAACAATCTCACAAAAAAAACATGGTCCAGATTGTGCATGAATGTGTTTAAAGCATTGACTGAAAGTAGTGATTACAGGGAGCTCTAAGTGATTTTAATTGTCTTATTGGGTAACGTTGTGAACAACACAAATCACATTGGTCTTGTTTTGACTGCCAGTCCAAATCCAATTTTTGGCATGTCCAGACTGATTTTATGAAGTCTTGACAGAAAAAAAACAATTTGAAGATTTGTAATGCAAATCAAATTGGATTTCTACAGATGTGTCTCAGTCCAGACGCTCAAATCAGATTAACTTTTGTGTCAATTGCAAAACACACAAAGATGACATCAAATCCAGACTGACAGAAGTGCATCAGAGCAGCTGCAATGCATACTTTCCAGTCCTGCACTGCATCTTGACATTGGAAAGCCATGTCAACATCGTAAGCAGTTATTGACACCTGCGTCCTTACAAGAACAACCCATGCAGATACGTTAGTGATGTTTTGGAGATACAAATTTGATCTGATCACTTAAATAACAATAACAGTGTGGACAGTCTGTCTTAAAGATCTGATTTTCGAAACAAATCTGATTTGCCTGCAGTCTGAACAAAGCCATGGGATCTGATCTTTTCATATCAAATTTGGGCCACCTTCATATGTCCTTCTAAATCAGATACAGTGCTGATTTTTTCCCCCCAATCCAATCAGTGTAAACAGTCATATCTGAATTCATGCGACTGCTTCGTCACTTTAAATCTTGCCATAAAGAGAGTCACTGACAGATGTAGTTAAACGTAGCCATTGACATCCTGAAATTTTGGATTCATTGGAGACATTCATGTCAGAATCCTACCACTCCTAGTTCCTACTCCATATCCACACACACACCTCTGTACAGAGGTAGCAGCCATTGCTGCACAAAAATCCATCATTAAAAATTTGTCTCTCTTTCTCCTCGTCCTTATCATCTGCTCACAAATTCACTGGCCTCCACTGCACATTAACTTACAAATGAAACTATAAACTCTGACTTCAGTAACCTCCACTGACGTTGTATGACGTGTTATCGCTCTTTTGTGGATTCCAAAAGAACCAAGTTCAGGACCATGACCAACTCACACTGGATATCTGATATTAGCCACATTTAAAAAATAATATGAAGAGCCAAACAAAAAAAAAATTGGATCTCAGCAATGAGTGTTGCAATGTGTAAGTAGCTTGTCACTAAGTATATTTACATGCACATAAGAAACCAGGTCAAGCAGGTGCTGGGAAATGTAGTCATGCACTCTTGTGCAAACAGTGAATACATGCTGCAGGTCAATCCCCTCCCCTGACTTTATTTGGAAGCATGGCTCGCTGATGTTAACTGTTGTAGTGATGCAGAAGACATGAGGATGCATTGCTACACATAGTTATATTCTTTGATCCACCTGCTCTGCTGGCATAGCAATACTTTCTCTGTCTGAAGTCTTCGTCTTGCATATGTTCAGGATGTCACAATCCCAGAAATTTAGTCCATACCAATACAAGTTAAATTCTACAATTCTCACTCAAAATTAAGCCATTGTTATTTTTCTTTTGCACCTGAAATAGAAACACTTCTAAGATTCTAGGACTGAGGACTGAGGACTGAGGAGGATGTTTTTTGAGTTCGACTACAGAGCTTATTGAGGTGGCTGGTTTTAAACACGCAGTAACTTGTGCTTCAGTTTTATGCGACACTTTTGGGTCCTGCTTGTTTCCAGCTGCTGATCTGAATGTGGGGCTTCACTCGCAGGTGTAGGGGATCACCCCGCTTTCTCATCAGTCAAATGCTCCACAGCTGTTGTTGCAGAGTGATTACAGTAGCATGATGGATGTGTTACAGTGACTGAAGTTGACCTGTGTCTTTTATTGTTGTCTAGGGCCTGCTGCAAGCCCTGAGGCCGAGGTACCCACCGCGCTGCCTGCCACCTCAGCCCTGGAGGAGATGGCTCTGTACAGCAACAAGCGCAAACTGAGGCAGGGCCGCCGCAGCCTGGAAACCGCCGTGCCCACGTAACATCTCACACTGAGACAAGAAATCCGGATACAAAATGCGAACACACACACGCACATACACATTGAAACACACTGTGGAACACTGGTAACACGTGGGTGCATCCATAGGAGGTGCAGAGTCACTAAAACACTACACACAGTGTGAGTAGAGTGAGATTTAACTCTCCTATATATATAACCACTGAGGAGACTACAATAGTCACCACACATACACACTCACTTATATCCTGCGTGCCAGTCTTGCCTAAACAGTCTGTGGATGAGTTGGCAAGTTGCTCAACAGTCCCTGAAGGGCAAGAAAGAGCTAGTGTGGTTAGCTAGGATTGCTACTTACAGACCATTCTTTATTTTTTGTTTTTGTTCTACGCTCGGTTTACCTAGTAGAAGCTATTTTGAAAGGGTGACCGAAGTTTTTAGGTTGTTTTTTTTTATTTTTCACACCTCTGATGATTTTGCTGTTTTAAAGAACATACTGGAAGAGAAAAGAAATGGGTCATAGCTATACTAACAATATTTTTAGGCTTTCAGTGACTCGATTGTAAAATGTCAGGGGCTTCTTGAGACTTGGACGGACAGGAGTGTATATATTAATTGAGGAGGGAACATCCTGCTACCTTCACAGTCACAAAGTGTGGAGAGATTTTTTTATATATATACAAACAGTACATATCTTTTTTTGCACTGCCACTCATCAGCTTTTTAAAAACGTATATCTTAAGTAATTTATTGTTTTACCATTGAAATTGAAGGCCTTCTATTTTACACTGTTTTAACCCATCAGTTTCTTTTAGACATTAAGAGCATGACTAATGCTTATTATAATTAATCATAAAAAATAAGACAATGATAGTTATGGCTCACTAAGTCAAAGCTTTCAACTTATGAACTGCATATCACTTTATATCATTAAACCTACTTTATATACTTACGAATCCCCCAGGGGGTTTTGAGAGAAGCTAATTAGATTGCTAAGACAACGTATAGCTGTTGCACATCATTATGGGTTAAACCGAAATTCTGGTGACTGCCCAGATTATTGACTGTGTTACATTCCCCTTGTAGATAATAACTACACTGGAGGCAGCAGCAGCATTGAGCTGACAGCAAACAGTTCACAATATCAAATATATAAGACATTTGGCAACATTTTTAGCATCATTTACTAATTAACGGTACTTACCCTGCCCTGTTATGGGTATTTGTTGTTTTTTTTTAGTTTATCAATGTGAATCATTAATTTCTATCCTTGAATTATCTGGAGGTATTCCAGAGTGACGTGAAGGTAGCAGGTGTTTTATTTTTCTGTCTATGGTTAATTTAAATCTGATGCCACTGAAAAAAATCATTTATTATTGTGTGAATAATGTACAAATACTGAAAGGAAAGCAAACTTTGGGTTTGAAACTGAGCCGGTCTTGACCTAGACCCAAGCGAGTGTCTGGACTGCTGATGCGTCTGGGTTTGGACAGGCTTGGTATTGGGACGCTCTCTGCATGTATATTGGTTTGTTAATGGGAGAGCCGATTAGAAATCCCTCTCAAGACATTGATCTCATTTCAGTTCACTGCTCGACATACTGTCAGTCTATGTATCTGATGGGTATTTTTGCAGAATCACAGCATAGTAGCATTTGTGTTAATTTAATGTAGGGTCTTCTAATGATAGCTTTCCATGTTGCTCTCACTGACTGAAATTCAGTTTGTTTGATAACATTTGCAATGGCTGATATCTCCTTTTTTTTTTAAACTTACAGTAGGTAAATCTTTTTTTTCCAGATGGGTTTCACTACATTATTAATGCAGTGTTTCAAGTTTTTGTGTTTATTCTTTTGTCTTGAGTTCTCTTTGGGGGCTTTTACTTGCAAATAGGTCGGAGGGAAGGGGTCAGAAGTCCTAGGGTCGAGGGTTAGAGCTCATACAAGACTGTAACTAGTGAATTTGTACAACCAAAGAAGTCTATTTTGTGGTTCAGGAATAATAAATTTTACTTTTCATTTAAGAAGCTGATTCATTGTGTTGTGTCTTTTGTGCTTGAATGATGTACAAACTACACGTAGAAAAATGACAATTACATTTCATCGCATTTAGCACATGTGGACGCCGTAGTTCACAAACTTCAGTTTGTACATAAAACTCACTTCACTTTACGTAACAGGTGGAATTGGAGGAAGTCTCCTCTGTCCAGACGAGTTCCTCTGCACTGGAGTGAAGACGAGCCCTCTGCTGTTCCTCTGTACAGACAAAAAAAAATCAAAAGGGTTAATTGTTCACAGAATATTGATTATTAATATATCTCTACTTAGATGGTAGCTTTGGTACTTTTCAATCTGAATCCTGTTTTCACAGGTTTTGTGTCCAAGTAACAAATGGAGACAAACATTTTTGACATTGATCCAGTATTGAGAGTGAGTGCTACAGCCAGCAGAAGCATAAGTGAGCTGCAACTTAATCCCTCTGGGCAACTGTGCACCAAAAGAAAAGAAACGCCCACTAACAGTTTTTTTGATGACATTATGGAAAGGATAACTACAGAGACAGGTTTTTTTCTTTAGGTAATATCATTTTCCTTTCATAGGATTCTATATATACTGCCGGTCATAAATAACTATCAAATGCATATGGTTTTGGTGTCATTTATTGTCACGCTGCAGCCTCACCACTGCTGTGTGTCAGGGAAGCTCCTCCACACACAAGCACACACACACACAGCAAAATCAGTGAAAAGCAGAGAAGGCACAGCGCAGAGACAGTCAAGTGGAAGTAAGTCGAAGATTGGCCTACTTGAGTTGACACCAAGTGGCATAAAACTTTGCAAGAGGACAGGATGAAGATACTGAATGATGTCTGTGTCCTTCACTCAATATTTTGATATCAGAAATATTATTTATTTTATTGACATGTTAGATTTGTTTAGTGAGATTGTATTGAGTTTATACAAACCGTAGCAAGGTTTGTTGTAGGCAACTGGACTTCATAGAGTTCTTGAGTTTATACAAAGACTATGCTGCTGTAAACATTACTGTTGCTGCTCTGCACTAAAAACATTTAGTTATAATTAAATATTCAATTCTAATCCTGTTAATTTCTTCTAATATGAAAATAATATATACATTTTAAAACCCAATTAATTAGTCATGAAAAAGCCCTAAAAGTGCTGTTTCTAAAGTGGCAGCAGAATCCAAAATATGAGCGGGTTAAGCCTTTTTCGAGCAATATGAAAGTGAGTCCAATATTCACATTCATATTGCCTGGAATAGGCAATCTACTAAAGTTAAAATACTTGGTAAATAACTGTTTTTAAATCCATACTGATTTTTCATCATATCATTGATATTTTAGCCAGTATGGTTGTGAAGTTGTATTAAATTTCATTCTAAGTAGTATTAAAAAGGTCTCAAAAAGTCTTAGGTTTAACTTGGTGAACCCTGGAGGTACCCTAATACTGCTCTTACCAAAATTGTCTTGGTTTGTTGCTCCAGCAATTCTGGTTTGGTTGAAATAAACCCTCAAGTCACTGCATTAGATATGAAAATTTTGGGAAAGGAGCAAGACGAGGTCAGACACCAGGGAAGCAGCGAGGAGAGTGTACAGCCAGAATATTGAATTAAGGGTTTAGTTCAACCAAACCAGACTTGGTGATTGTTGGAACAGTGTTAACGTTTTATTTTGTTTCTGTTAAGTTTAAATGACAACGATTAAGTTAATTTCTGTAAAGGAAGTCTGGTTTGTTCAGCGAGAGAAATAAAACAGCTGTGTCTGGTTAAACAAAAAAAATATGTTTGATGGTGCAGTTGCCCAGAGGGATTGAGATGCAACTCAGTTTCTCTTCTGCCAGCTGCAGCGCTCTCCCACAACACTGAGTCAGTTTCAACAACTGTTCCCATTAGTCACTTAGACACAAAAACATGAAAATAGTGTCCAATAAGCAATAGATAAGTGATTGGTGAGGTGACATGGCCAAATGAGCAAGTAAAGATGTTTCCACCACCACCATCATTCACTTCATGTTTGATTTTTTGATTTTTGTTCAAGCATGCAGTCATTCATATGTAAAACAGAATGGGTGGCATCCTGGATTTGTGACCACTTATTGTCTATAATACTGGCTGTAAAATCAATAAAAAGATTTCAACAATAGTAAAACAGAATGGGACACCCACCCTTTTCATAGTTCTGTAGCGGGCGTTGTAGAAGGACTCAGAGCTGGGGTTGTCAGGAAGAAGCCGTTTCTCTGCACCGTCCTGCGATTAGGAGATAATAACTCATTACCACATGTCAAACAAAAAAAGATTTGCCCTGGCTAGGACTTGTTAGAAAATATATACAGTAATTCCTTGTATACATGAGTCTTGCACCTGTTTTTTCTTAATGTCTTAGAGTTATGATGGAAAACTATACAGTAACATTATTTAGCTTCAATGTGTTGTAAATTGAGGCAAACTTACGTTTCTGAGGGTCTCCTTCTCAGGCACTGGGAAAAACTTCTTATACCAGTTCTCAAATTCTGCAACACACGTGAACAATTTATTATGTCTCTCATCTTTCCAAGGGACAGGTTGTTTCAGCTATGAGAGCTAAAAACTGTGTCAGGAAGACGTAGATAATTGGAGGACTGACCAGAGAGCAGACGCACCCGGCACTGATCCACCAGGTGCTGACAGTAGTTGACCTCTGCCTTGATGTCCCGCAGCACCTCATATCTCTGGCGGTACAGGACCTTCAGCTCTCTGAGCTGCATCAATAAAGTGGCGTCTGGCTCCTGCAGCAGTGGTTCCTCCTCCATGACCAAATACTGACCTTCATACAAAAGCACACAATGAAAAATACATGAAACTCTTAAATCTCACAGACCTTTTGACAGGACCATCAATACAAACCCACACTGCGCAGACCAGTTCTGACTGTCAGGGTTTCTGCACAGTACACAAAAGAATAAGATTTGATCTTATAATTATAATTATATCTTATAATCTTATAATCTCCAAGTCTGGACAAATATGGAAAAAAAGACTCATCCAACAGTTCGGTTTTCTTAAATACAAAATTTAGAACTTCTAAGGAATAAACTGGTCATGCAAGCAGTGTTTTTCATTTCACTTGGAGCAGGCAGCCAGCACAGAAAAATGTTTACCACTGTGTGAGCTGCCTCACATGTACGTCACGGCCTGCAACATTTTCATTTACATCTATTTATGTTCATGCAGTGATGCTGTTATCAGAAAAGTAACCAGACTACATTTTCTGAATCAGAAAACCAAATCACACACTGTGAATCAACAGGGCTGCACAGACGCCAGGAAAATTAAATTATTTAACTTATCTTTGGTTCTTAATTCTAAAAGACTAAGAAAATATGAGGTAATATGTTATGTTGAGGGAAAATAATAAATAATACGAGTATAGGTAGCACCACTTAGCTTACTTTCTCTTTGGGCGGGCTGAAGCAAAGTTATATCGTGGCAGACTTTCTGATATCAGCAAATCATGAAAAAACTTGTGATTTATTACTTACACACAAGGTTTCATATAATGGGAAATACAAGAGCTTGCTGCTCTTCACAAATCAAATCTACTTTCTGGAAGTATTTTCTTGACATAAACTACCTTGGGCTCCTCTCTGCTCCTTTTGCTGCTGTATGGTGGCTGTGGTGCAGTCGATCTCTCTCTTGACAGCGTTTACCTCCTCAGTGAGCTGTCGAAGAAGGCTGCGGCGTTCCAGCAGCACGGCCTTGTTCTCCTTCAGGATGTGGTTGATCTTGCTGCCTTGTCCCACCTTGAAATCCTCGAAGGCCTCTTCTTTTGGTGGAGGAGAGCTGAGCAGAGACAGCAAGCCTTTCAGTGGCAATAACAGTGTGCACATTACAGTTATAGGCCCACTACAGATATCTCAGCAGACCATTTAAAGGCTATATTCATATCATACTCACTCAGCGTAGAAGAACTCATTGCCAGGCGGTTGTGATTCCTGGGTGTCCTGGCTCTCAGTGTCTGGTTCTTGTGACTCCAGTTCCCTCTCAGGCGTCTGGACAGAATTCAGCTTTGATTTGGAGGCACTCTCCAAATGCTTCCTTGGAACTGGACTCACCTCTTCATGTCTCTTATTTTGGCTGGATAATGATATGAGTGTGTCATTAGGAAAACCAAATTGGTGCATTTAACTTAGTCCAGTCCTGCAGACTTCAATCAGTACACAATTGGCCCTTCTCTATACACAGAACTGGTCTGGCTCGACTTGACTTGGCCTGTCAGCCCAGCACGGCGGAGGTCTGCATTTACATCTCTGGGCAACAGCAGTTTCCTTAGATTTTTCACAAGAAAAGTCCTGTGTTGTTTCGTTATTTAAACACTTTTACTATGGCAAACATAACTGACACATGAACAGGCAGGACTACAATAACAAACTTCCTGCTGTCTTTAGAACACCAGCATGCACCCGTCCCTTTCTCCTCTCATTGTATCTTTGCCGCACGTTTCAAAGGGGACATGCGCCTTAGTTTAGAAACCTCTGATTTATTGTATCCTAGAGAGTGGTCAAGAATGATTTCAATTAATTGTTCTTATTACGTAAACGCCAAAAATTAGACTTAGGGGTAATCTGAAATTATTTGCATTGTTATGACAATTGTCACATTTAAACACACTAAATCACAACACAATATACTGGCTTCAGTCTAGAACATTCACTCACCTCTGTTTTTCCCGAGACTTCTTAGTTCTGGCTTTAGTCGAAGTTGGGCGACAGGCATTTTTTGATGACTGAGACTCTACATCTTCAATGTTGCCTCTGGTATCCCACTCCTCAAGAGTTTACAAAGCAGCATTTTATCATTCAACACTCTACCCCCAATATCTCCAAAACTAGGAAACTCCCACCAAAATAGATGGATAAATAGCATTGCAGATGAAAAATATCCGTTTTGGATTTTGGGGTGAACTCTTCCTTTAACTATGAATCAGAGATGGACTGACCTTGATAGCAACTGTGCTAGCACGTTGGTCTTTCTCCACCATCTTGGAGGTCTGGCATAGCTGAGCCGTCACCTTCTGCTCCTGTTCTCTACTTGCATACACATCACTCACATGAATCACTCACCATTAACATATAAAGCCTTGTTCCAAATTTAGTTTGACTCAAAACTGCATTTTGAAGTTGCATGTTTCAAAAGATCGACAACACTCACTGCACAGCAAGCTTGAAGTGGGCAAACACAGCTTGGACCTGCCTGACGCTTAAGATCTGTAATGAGATGGCATGCAGAGAGAAATTTAAAACATTGAAACAACAAATTCAAGCCAAAATTTTGCTATTTTGTCAGAGGAAGTATTAATGACTGTGATCTTTGTGATGTTCTCACACTGATTTCCTCAAGGCTCCCCTTCAAGTACCTCTGAACCTGACTGTTGATCTCAGCAAGCTGTGCTTCAGACAATGGCTCGTCTGTGATGCTCGGCCGGTTTGCCTTATGATGGGAAAATAATAGGCATTTCAAGTTCTGATATGAACCAGCTGAAATGTGTTCAAATACACATTAGAAAGCACTACTTGGTACTGAAAGTTGCATTCATTTCAATACAGGTGGAATTGCAATATCTTCCTTTTCTTTTAATAAGAACTATGTCATGAAACATTCAGAATTTGCACACTTACTCCTCAATAAAATGTGAATTTTGTTCTGATCTGTGATACAAGTTCAACAGTAAACCAAAACAATAAACTAAAACACTGTAATAAAATATGTGCAGTCTCTCATTTTCCTGCTAGCTCTACTCACCAGTGCATTGCAGAGGGACAGTTCCTCTTTCAGCATCTCTACATCCCTCTGAAGTTTCTTGATCTGAGCCTAATCACAACAGAACATTTCATGACTCACACAGAGACTTCAACACAATGCAGATTATAACCCAATAAACTCTTGTATGACCTCACAGTCAGTTATGTAGTATGTGTAACATCATATGAACTCACTGCTGGATCCATGTGTTCATTAACAACAGGGTCAGTCCGGACGCACTTCATTCTTCCAGCAAAACGCAGAGTAGAGAGCTGCAAAGAACATTAATGATTATCCAGAACTGAAATGACACCATCTACAGTTAGAAAGAGACTTTTTGTTTCATGTTATATATTCCACTCCTTACTGTTTCTTCTATCTGTGCAGCCTCACCATAGATGTTGGCCACAAGCACAGTGTTGCAGTTCCCTCCTACAGACACAGACAAATGCATTATGTTTCAAAGTATTAGTATATATGTACTAGACGGCTAGACTTACCCCTGTCTAGATCGCAAATGTCACATCAGCATCATGCTTGTGTGACGACAGCATTCGCGGCACACTAAGTTATCCGTCGATATGTGCAAATATTCCTGTTCTGTTTCTACAAAACACAATGCATACGATTGTGGCGTAATCACAGCAGTGTGGGTGCACGGTGGGTTTGAATGAGCAAAAGAAAGAATGAAAAAAAAGAGAGTGTCCGTGGCTACACACACAGGGCAGAAGAATTCAAGTTCAGCAGTGAAGTTGTCTAGTGGCAGTAAATGTACAGTGATTAGTGTTGCCCCATCGAGTGTATTTCACGATTCGATTCGATTTCGATTATGGGAGCCTCGATTCTTCGATTATAGCGATTATAATGTTTGTCGATTCGATTCGATTATTGCTGCCATGATTTTTCGATTATGGCGATTTTTAATTATTTTTTCCATCTAAGATAGATTTTGTCTTCATCTGATGCTACATTTGTAAATAAATGGCCTATCAATTAACTCAGCGTTGCTCTGAACCTTCACTCATAAAATAAATACCAAGGTTTGTTGAACATTTGACTAGCAGTGTTGGGCACGTTACTTTTTTTCACAAGCCAGTTGCATAGAGTAGAACTGCATAGACAGGTGCTTACACAGAACTTTTAATATTTTGTAGTGACTCTTAATGTTTGTTAATGGTTATAATTCAACAAATACATTTGGGACATTAATAATAAGCTAAACACTGAATGTTATTATTAGTTAGCAGTTACTGGTCTGCCCCTGGGTGAAGCTTGTGTGGTAGCTATGACAACGGTTACCGATGAGCCTGATAGATAGATAGATAGATAGATAGATAGATAGATAGATAGATAGATCAGACAGTTTGTCATGTAGCGTCAGCTGATTGTGAATAAAATAATAACCGGCATGCCATTGCGTTGTCAGAGAGAGAAGAGTGTTTCAGAGTTTTCTACAATTTAACATAA
>JAJHUR010078519.1:0-18397 GCA_027495735.1 Lutjanus campechanus | reverse complement strand
GCTAGATGGCTCAGTGGTGCTGACGTTACAGCTCAGCTGAGGAGGATGCCGTTAAAGTATATACATCCTGCGCTGCCATGAGCACTAGCCTCTCGATCATGACTAGATGCACGCTTCCTTTTACGCGGTGAGTTGGTGGGTGTAGTTCAGTGAAAAGAAAGTAGTTCCTACATGAAATTGTGCACACTCTGCAACTCACACCAAAACTATCTAAATGGATAAATAACATGACAGGTAAGGAAAAATTTGGGGTGAACTGTCCATTTTATGTTAGCCTATCGTAAGATGTCTGAAGACAAAAGTAAAACTGAGCAGCACATTTTGTATAAGGTAGGAAAATTTGTTCCTAGGAAGTCAAATTGCTTTTGTGGACTTTAGATGCAAAGCAGACAATTGTGTGTTAAATTCTCCACACTGTAACGTTAGTGGGACTGGGTATTGTTTAAAACAATTGCAGTTCCAATCCCAGTGATACCAATATCAGTGGAGTGATACCTTTTTTTTGAGAGTTCTTCTTTATGAAGAAACCGTACAAATAGTCATTTTTCTCTAGATCTGGATACCAAAAGGATTGAATTCAGGTATAGTTTGACTGGAGAAGTTTTGATACTCCTTGGTGCTGGTTTATTTTAATCACCACTTTAAAGGTACTGAGTACTGATACCCAGCCCTAAACTTCAGTGTACCACATTGTGTGTGACACTGTGTGTGCATAAACCCACACACATATTGAAGTGTATGAGTTTTTTGCCCTGCTTTTACAAATGAAGGCAGCTTTGTACAGCTGCTGATCTTTTCTACACATTCATAAAGTTATGTTCTCATGGAGAGTGTTTTTTTTCACAGGTTTACAAGGTGCCATATACAACCACGCACAAGTTATTTCTGAACATAATTTTAAAACTCACAATATTATTGGCCTTTAATACAATTTTGAACTTTCATATCATTCTATATGGAAACTTTCACATCTTCTGCACTCATCTGGTGTGTGTATCTGTGACTGTGAAACCAAAGTGAAATATAAAAGATATATAAACACATTCTCACAAAAATGCACAATACACAGTTATGTTTCAGTAGTTGTGAGTTAGAATACATGTCAATGTTTCTTGGTGAATAGCCACTAGGTGGCATGACAGACATATACAATCCTATATAACACTATGTAATATTAGAACAACAACCCAACATGAATGTGTTCTTCATCATATTGTGCAGTTGATAGACTTACATTCTTATATTAGCATTTAGAGTTGTAATTAAAAGAACCATTTATAATGGTTTGGTCTCAGTCCTTGTGCCACACACACACGTCATTGACTTGTCACAGTTGTGCAGTAATATTACAGCATTTGAGAGACCTGATCCATTAACTTTTAATTGCTCATGCATCTTTCATGGTGATCATACATGAAATATTGATTTAGAAACATGTGATGCTGTTTTAGACACGCAGCTGTTTGGAAATTTGTGTCAAGACCACAAATGTGTCTAGATTGAAGGATAAAATTGTGAATTCCTGCTAGCCAGTTTGGCTAGGTTTTGTACTTTCCTGGAGTGTAAATATGCAACTGTTTCTTAACAGCTGCAATGATCAATTAATTGAGAAAATAATCGATGGATTAATCAACTATGAAAATGATCGTTAGTTGCAGCCCTAAACACTGCGTATCAGTTTAAATGAATGCATGTAATTTTTGCGGATTAGGGCGGATCTCCATCAAACCAATAACAAAAGACAGACTTTGAGGCTGTGAAGCAGTGTGGGATCATGGGAGTTGTTGTCTTCGTTGTTAAAGCCAAACTTGCTGATGAATTTTTTTTTAGATGTGACACAGGCAGATATCACGTTCACAAACAAGGTAACCTATGAAAGTTTTACTCACATCACAGTTACTCACGTTTGCCAACTTCCTTCCTCACTCTGACACATCACCTGGTGTTTTTCACACACAACACTTTTAGCACCATTCAAATATTGAACATGAAATTTGACGCCTAAATTGCACTCAGCTGTTTTTGCTTCCTTCCTTGATCTTAAAATAACTCCACACAGCTGACATGATGACTGGGCTACTGACAAGACTCACTCATATTCTAGCCACTGTTCAGATGACACATGATGCTCATCTGTTACTTGTGACACATCTCTTCTTATGGCACGTCTCACAAAGTTTAATTAAGAATTTACATGATAGTTTAGACCAGGGGTCTGCAACCTTTACGAAAGCCACTTTTGGCCAAAAAAACAAAAAGCAGTCTGCAGCCACAACTATTAAATTCTTTTCCCTGAGGACTGTTTTTTTTTTATTTGAGAATCTTTACACTGTAAAAAAAAAATAGCTGAGACGACTCCAAATTTCAAGGCAACGTACTGCATTAGAGTTTTGAAGCCAACTCAAACAGTTGTGTTTTTAAATACTTTTTTTTTTTAAAGTTTTGCCTTAAAATCATTAGCTGAGATAATTTATTGTTCTTTAGATAAACTTGAATCTTTGAGTTTTAGAAACTCAAAAAATGTGTATTTCAAAATTTGGTCACAGTGAGCTGTGAACCTGATCTTTCATTATTTTTGGTAAATGGTTTTAATTGAGAATATTTTTTTTTTTTAAAAAAACATTCACTTTCACTTGAATTAATTTACTTTATAAAAACACATTTAAATACATTTTATTTTCGGCGGGTTTCTAAAACTAAAAGATTTAAGTTTATCCAAAGAAGAAAAGTAAATTATCTTAACAAAAGATTAGTAGTTGAGTGAAAGTTTCTCAAAAGTTTGAGTTGGTCTCAAAACTCAAAAATCTATTGCAGTACTGTTTAAAACATAACTGTTATTCATTTCCATATAACCTTGGCCAAAGTCACGGGGAGCAACTGGAGAGGGGCTCAAGAGCTGCACGTGGCTCTGGAGCTGTATGTTGCTGACCTCTGGCTTAGGCTAATGGATGTTATCCCAATATCTGATTCAGTGACTTTGGCCTGTCTCAGACCAATACTGACATAGAGTATCGGATCGGCACATCCTTAGTTATTTTATACGTGATTCGCCCTCTTATGGTCTTCACTGTTGGTTCAGCCCATTGAGGCTGTGCCTATGAACACATTCAGGAGGAGTTATACCGAGATAACTATTTTTGCTGTCTCAAAGTAGCCAAAAAAACTGTTGCAGGTTTTTAAAAAAAAAGACAATACAAAGAAACACAGAACACAATACCCTCCACCCACTAACCACTGCTCGTGAATCACTGGACCATGACGCTATGTAACTGTTGGACAAGAACTTCTGAAGCATACTGGCAGCTTAACACATACATACCTGTTCATTTTCCCATACATGTGTATAATGTACATAGTAATAGTTTAAAATAACCATACCATCAAAAACAGAATTAGTTTTAGCAACACTTTTGGACCACTCGTGTCCATATTCTCTGAACAGGTGGGCGGGAATACAGCAGATGTGTCACCTCCAGCACACTCCCCTGTTCACCACCTACAGGGGTGTGATCCATGACTGAACTGACAACCGTGTAATGGAATCATTTTGGATGTGAAAAATGAGCTCTGCTGTATTATTTAATGAGGCTCTAATGTGTTTTTTATCCGTACGGTTTCCAGCTCTGCACACACAGGTAGCTGCTGTCAGTCTTGGCTGACTCCGGACCTGCTGTATTGCTTTTGAAAACAAGAAAACAAAAAGATACTGCAGCTGCAAAGTCATCTCAGGGTATTTACTGTCTGCCTAATGACCCTCGCATTGAGAAACCCAAACCTTCATTAAATCTTTAGAGCGTCTGGTCTTCTTGTGTCTGCATGTGTGTGTCTGTGTGTGTGTGTTTGTGTGTGTGTGTGTGTTCTCCAATAACAAGAGGAGTGAGAGTGTCTCTAGGTGATGGTCCTGTTATGGTCCTTTGGCTATTTAGGAAAAATTAAACAGGACACAATATTCACGTCCAGCTAAATAGAGCCACTTTGAATGCTTTCACTTCCAAGAACCTTTATGGGCCCCATATGACCCAGTGATGTGACCCACAGCTGTATGTCACCACCTCTTTGCAGTAATAATAAAATATAGATGTCCAGCTCCCAGGAAATAACAGATCCTCTCTGCTTGATAAGCCACAGTGGATCACCTTTGGTTTCCAGAATTTTCTGCACCTACCCAATAGCACCTTTCGGA
This sequence comes from Lutjanus campechanus, assembly GCA_027495735.1. NCBI lineage: Eukaryota > Metazoa > Chordata > Actinopteri > Lutjaniformes > Lutjanidae > Lutjanus > Lutjanus campechanus. The sequence continues at coordinate 14,214 of JAJHUR010078519.1, read as the reverse complement.
GACTGGGTCACATGCAGCAGTCGTCATAGTGACGGCACTGTCAGATACCTGAGTTGGGTGCTGGCGGGGAGCCTAGGTAGAGGAGAGTCAACCAGCTGGGGGGGAAGACCGGGGCGAACGCTGCAGAGGACACAGAGACAGACGGACGGCTTTTCTTTATCATCATGCCGAGGAAACGGGATGTGGATTCATTGTCCGAAGGTGAGTTAAAGATAAAATAATCAATTTTATTCATTGGTTATAATGGTATAAGTTGTGCAGGTCATACCCATGTGTGATGCAGGAGGAGAAAAATGTTTCCCTGTTTCAAAACTTCTAGAATAATTTGTATTGTACTTGTGATCTACTTTACTTTGTTTTTAATGAGAAATCAAATTTTTATGAACACTGATTACTTACAAACATTATTATCATTATTATTATTATTATTATTATTATCAAAATTTAACGCCAGAGGTGAGAACTCAAGTCATATGACTCTTGGCCCTTTTCCACAAGCAGGAACTTAATAAAGTGAAACATAGTGTGTAACCATCGTCACCGGTTCTACTTTTGTTTCCACTGGGCTGAATTCCTGGAACTAAATTTGGGCTCTGCACAGGAGATGATATTAAATTCAAGTTCCACCTACTTTCAGGGGTATCTGTATCGACCAAGTAAGCCAATACTTACTTAACCAAGGTTAAGACTGGTCAGCCATGCTAGCGGCTCTGTGAGGCCTCAAAACATTTGCAAAGCAGATTATTTAAGTATTTTAAAGGTCAGGTCTGTAAGACTTACGGGTCTCTATTGGCAGAATATGGCAGAAATGTAATATAATGTAAGTATTTTTTAATTTGTGTATAATCACCTGAAAATAAGAATCCTTAGAATGAGCTGTTAATTTCTACAAAGGGTGCAGGACTTTTCCATGGAGGTCACCATGTTGCACAACCACGTTTCCACAGTAGCCCGAAGGGGACAAATCAATATGACCTTTGCATTTCTTGTGGGTTTTGCAGCCACCATAGCACACGTACATGATAAGAAGGGGAGGGTGAGATCAGGTGTTAGCAGTCTGCAAGCTTGCTGCTAGATGCCACTAATTCCAGCGATGGGGACTAGAGTCATAAATTTGATGACTAAGACTCGACAAAATCAAAACAGAAATGGCAACTCGACTCAGACTTTAACACCAATGACCTGTGACTTCACTTGGCTTTCTGACTTGAAAATACTTGATACCTTCTCCCTAAGCCTATGGATTAAAGAGCATATTGTTTAAAAAATGTTTCATGAATTAATTCTTTTCCTGAATCAACTAAATGAACCAAATCAGAAAGCCGATTCTTCATTCCCCAGATCCACTTCATTTCAACTAATCCTACAGCAAACAAATCAAGTTGCACAAGAGAACCTAACTTACCTTAACTTAATTGCACTGAATTTGCTAACTGCTAAGTGCTCATGCTCTGCTGAGTGTTTGATTGTGTTATTTTTTGTGTTCTTCCTCAGTTGGAATAGAAATAGACGCAGATTTGAGTGAAAGTGATGGTAAGTGGAACTGATTCAAACAGAATTATACTCTAGAGTCTCATCTAATAACCACAATACCAAACGCAGTATTTTGTGTGTTTCATTTGGTTTTAATGTAGACGGTGCCACCCAGAAGAGAACAAACAGGAGGCAGGCAGGTGGAAGAGGAGGTGCGAAAGGAAGAGGCCGGGGGAAAAAACCCGCCAGTGAGGACGAAGATGAGGATGATGAGGAGGAGGATGAAGCTCCCGCTAGACGCAGGGGGGCAAACAAGAAGAAGCCCGCCAAGAAACGTGGCGGCAGCGATGATGAGGACGAGAGCGAGGACGAAGCTCCCAAGAGGAAGCGAGGAGGAGCAGCCAAAAAGAAGAAAGGAGGCAAAGCCGAGGACAGCGATGAGGAGGACAGCGACGATGGGAAAGGAAAGAAGGGGAAGAAGGGAGGAGGAAAGAAAGGAGGGAAGGAGGAGGAGGACAGTAAGGGTAAGAAGGGGGACGCTAAAGGAAAGGACAAGGGGAAGGACAAAGGAAAAGACAAGGACGATGACAAGGACAAGAAGAAGAAGAAGAAGAAAGGCGACAGGTAGGTCAGAGGAAGTAAAACCAACCATAAGTTTATTATTCTGACTTTGCTCTTTCAATCAAGATCCAAAAACTGTCCAGTGATCTGTTGCTGAGTCATGATGAAAAATCAATACTGAACATCAGAAGGTTGGACTCAAGTCACATGACTTGTACTCAAGTCAGACTTGAGTCACCAAACTCGATCCGACTAAATCCACTTAAACTGACTTGCAAGTCAACTTGAACATTAAAACCAGTGACTCGTTACTTTACTTGGACTTGAGGCTTTGACTTGAAAACATTTGATACCTTCCCCCCTAAGCTCAAAGATTAACTATCTTATTTAAAAAGTGTTCCATGAATCAATTCATTTTCCTTCATTTCCTGAATAAAACTATCATTAACGCTATTAATTCCCAGTAAGTTGACACTTAATCCCCCAGACCCACCTTGTTTGAACCAATCTGACAGCATCCAATCAAGTTGCAGGAGAAAAACATGAAGAACTAACGTTATGTTACTGAGCTCCAGTTGAAAAAAGATGATACCAGAGGTCACTCAGTCGACTTCAGGTCTCAGTTGGGCAACCCAAAAACAATATTTAACCCCTTTATAAACACAGACAATCTGATTAGTGACTGTGGTATAATTACTTTTTCAAACTGTAACAGATTACGATTAAATTTCTTTTGTAACTACTTACATGTAAGAAGTTACTCTCCCGCACTGTTAGTACCCTAGACATTCATAATCAGTTCCTGAGGGTCACACTGATCTTTGATTTTTGACCACCAAAATCTAAGCAGTTCATCCTTCGTCCACGTGGATGTTTGTACCAAATTTGAAGAAATTTCCTCCAAGTGTTACTGAGGAATCTCATTCATAAGAATGGGATAGCTATGAGGTCACAATGACCTTGATCTTTGACTGAAATTCCCTCTGGGCATTCTTGAGATATTGCGTTCGTAAGAATGGGATGACCCAAAAGCATAATGCCCCTGTCCATGTCTGTTGCTGGTGTGGAGGCATAAAAAAATATCTTTTGCAAGGTTTTTCAAAAATTACATGAAGTTGTCCCTTCGACAAACTCACTCCCTCCCATCCCCACCTGCCTTTCCCTCCTCCAGCTCCTCTGATTCTAACTCGAACTCTGATGAGGAGGAGGAGGAGTCCATGTCAGAGGGAGAGATGGCCCGGCTGATGGAGGAGGTGGAGGAGAAGAAGAAACTGATCGCTAACATCAGGAACAAGCCATGGAGGATGAAGCGGAGGCTCACGCACTTGAGGTAATCTCTCACACCAACCCATACAAGTTTTTCTCCTCAACCCAGAGTCACAGAAGCATATATTTAAAGCCTAAATCAATACAACGCTCCTGTTTTGAATTGTAATGAACTAATTTCCATCAGAAACTATAAATATGTGCTTGCACATAAAATCATCTGAAAACTTCCCATGGAGTTAATATTTGTTTTATCATCCTCTTATTGTGACTAGATTTACATAAATCAATATGGAAAAGCATAAATCCTGCTCATTTTAATGGGTATTTATCTCACATGTGACCTTATTTCTTCACAGGGAGGCTCAAAAATTTGTGGATAAGTTTGAAGGAGCTTTGGGCAAAGGAAAAGGCAGGAAGTTGTACGCCTACAAAGTGATGATGATGAAGGTTTGGTGCAAAATTTAAATTTTCTATCTTTGCTCTTTGCTTGTGTGTACATGTGTATGAGTGGGCATGCTACTCACAGTATGGAGACATTTGTTAAAATAGCCACATTGTGGGGACTCTGCTTCCTTTTGGGGACCATCTGTCCCCATAATTAAATCATTAAATTTTGGGCTGAAGACTTGGGTCTGGGTCTGGGTTAGGTTGGGTTTAAGTTTAGGCTTAGGTTTAGGTTAAGGTTAGAGTAAGTTACCTGGAAATGAATGTAAGTCAATGTGATGTTCTCTGAAGTGTTTCCCTTCTTATTTTCAATCTTTTTCATTTTTTTTTTAATCTCAGAAATGGATCAAGTTCCAGCGGGATTTTGAGAATTTCAGAACAGCCTGTATCCCCTGGGAGAGGAAGATAAAAGATGTGGAAAGTAAGTTTTGTTGTGTTCATCAGCTGAACAGTGACTCCTTGTGGACAGATACTGAGTTTAAAAATCCCCTCAATGTCCTCAGGTCACTTTGGGTCGTCCGTGGCATCTTACTTTATCTTTCTGCGCTGGATGTACGGCATGAACCTGGTCCTGTTTGGTTTCACTTTTGGACTGGTGGTCATCCCTGAGGTGAAATGATATAGCCTTGTTTCTGAATTAAAAATCTGTAATATAATCTAGTCATACTGACCTTTTCCAAAGCAGAGCATTAAAAGAGACTGAACTATTTATTATTATTTTAGTAGCATAAAAATATTGTAAGTCAAAATAAAAATGAGCAAAAATCCAGCAAACAGGTGAATCAAGCAAAATCAGGATAACGGTTTATAAGAAGAGTTTATAAGAGACTCTTCCAGCTTTATTCTCTTGGGCAGGTTGTTCCAAAGCTTTAGCAGGAGGAAAGCTCCTTTAAATAAAATGTTATCTCATTTATTTTAATTTTCCAGGTTCTGATGGGCCTTCCCTATGGGTCTATTCCCAGGAAGACTGTACCCAGAGCAGAGCAGGACACCGCTCAGGACTACTCTGTCCTCATGGACTTCAATGTGAGTCACATACATGATAATGATTTATATTGTCATGCAGGAATAAAGAAAATTGGTTCACATAACTTATATAATCATATTTTCATGTTTTCAAGAAAATCATAGGTTAGTAGTCTCATGAAGGGTAGTTTTGTAACCTACAAGAGAAGTCAAAGTAAATTTAACGATAAAAAAAAAATCTCCCCCTGGCTGTTGTGGTGGACAGTTAAAAATAATTTAAGACCGCCAACAAAGTCACATTGAAATGATTAAATCTGAAAAAAATTGAATGAATGTTTAATTTTTAAGTGTTTGCAAACCAATTAAATATTGGTAGATAGGATTTATTTTCATGACGGGGTTATTTGTAGATTAACTTATTTTCCTCTCATGTTTATTTAGTTAATGGGAGTGATGGTTAAGATTGATGGATTGATATGATGCGTTCAGTCATCCTACAGTTGAAGCGGACGTTAGTTACACAGATGAAGCTATACAACTCAAACCTTCTCTGAGATCTAAACCTGCTGTTTGACAGTATCCTGACTAAAATGGCAGCAAACTATGTTGCACAAATTACCAAATACTAAAGGAAGATGGGTGAGGAAAGGAGAAAATTAAATAATGATGGCTCCTCTTCTTCTTTTAGGGATATTGTAAATATTCAGTCTTGTTCTATGGATATTACAACAGCCAGAGGACCATCGGCTTGCTGAAGTTCAGGCTGCCTCTGTCCTACCTCATGGTCGGGATTGGCACCTTCGGCTACAGCCTGATGGTCGTGATCCGCACGTGAGTCTGCAGCAGCATCCGGCTCAGGGGGGCTCCACACAGTGTGGTTGCTTTTCATACTGTTAAACACATTATTAAGTCATTTAAAAGTATGTTTAAAAATGTAAAAAGACAGGGATAATGGAACTTCAAAATATCAAGATAAAACAATGTGAATTTTCTTGTTTGATTGATTGTACAGTTTTTTTCTGCCTACAAGCTCATAAAGAAGTCTGTTTTTTCCCCCAGAATGGCTAAGAACGCTGACGTCGGCGGTGGAGATGGAGAGGAAGGAGAGTTCACATTTGCCTGGAAGATGTTCACCAGCTGGGATTACCTCATCGGCAACTCAGAGACCGCTGACAACAAGTATGCCTCCATCACCACCAGCTTCAAGGTAACTATGGCAACAGTTTTACAAGAAACACATCCACATATGTACTGTATTTCTAAGTACAACTCTAGTTCTACTTGCAGATTTCACTGCTACACTATCTGCTAATGAACCCAGTGACCCGATCATTAACTAAGTTCTCCTTTCCGTTACTTCTTTGACAAAACCAGGAGTCCATCGTGGACGAGCAGGAGAACCAGAAGGACGAGAACATCCACCTTCGGAGGTTCCTCAGAGTCCTGGCTAACGTCATGATCATCTGCAGCCTCGGCGGCAGTGGATACCTTATCTACTTCGTGGTGAAGAGGTCTCAGGATTTTGCCACCAGGGACGATCTCAGCTGGTACGAGAAGAACGAGGTAATGATGCTCAGATGGTTCGTAATGAAACAATGCTTCTACGATTACTGCTGGTGTTGCTCCTGCTATCACCAGTACTGCAAACAGGATTAAAGGACACTAAACAAAAGTAAATGTGAATGGACTCACCTTTTCAACAAAAGAAGTTAGCGACTATAATTGTATTATAACCTCAGTTACTAGTACTACCACTGCTCACTCTTAACTCGAGGTTTATCCAGTTGCTTATTCTGGAGCTTTTTGGCCATGCAACATTGTCAACTGTAAATTACAAAGGTTGACCAAAAATTATCTGTGAAGGCCTACAAACAATACATACAAGTACAAGTAATACAAGTTTCTGTGTACCACAGGCTGCTAAATACTACTAATAGAACTTTTAAAGAACATCAATAGTTTCCAAATTTAAATTAATAATCTCAAAGATTTTCAGTTAAATAAATGTTTGGAACAGTGTGTAGAATTTAGTGGCGTCTAGTGGTGAGCTTGCAAAACACTTTCAAACAAAATGTGAAAAGCCCCATTGAGAGCTAGTGTTTGGTTTGTCCACACTGGGCTTCTGTAGAAACATGGCAGTGCAGCTCTGTAGATATAAATGACTCATTCTAAGATAACGAAAACACATTAATTCTTATTTTCCAATGATTATACACTAATGAAAATATATCAATATTATGTTCCAATTCTGACTTATTCTGCCAATAGATCACTGTAAATCTTACACACTGTGCCTTTAAGGAACATCAACAGGTTCCAAATTTAATTCAATAAAGATCAGCAGAAAAATCTGACACAATAAGACTGAGAAATTATATAAAAACACACATATAAAGACAAATATAGACCTGAAATTATGCTGTCTGGACTGTTCGTATTGAAATGATTTCTTGAAATGAAGATGTTACTGGTGATCTTGGCTGTTTTGGGCAGTTGGAGATCATCATGTCTCTGCTGGGTCTGGTGTGTCCTCCTCTGTTTGAGACCATCGCTGAGCTGGAGGACTACCATCCTCGAATTGCCCTCAAGTGGCAGCTCGGGCGCATCTTCGCCCTCTTCCTGGGAAACCTCTACACTTTTCTTTTCGCCCTGTTTGACGAGGTCAACACCAAGGTATGGCAGCAGTGTTTGTGTGAGTGTGTGTGGACATGTATTACTCATGTTGTGGGGACATAAATATGTTTACACACTCACATTGTGGGGATTTGGCCTCCTTCTGGGAACAAAATGCAATTCCATGTAACATAAATAATTAAATTTTAGGGTAAGAGTAAGGTTATATTGACGATTAAGGTTAGGCAACTAGTGGTTCCTTGTGGTAACTTTAAGATTGAATCACTTATACTGGTCCTCCAGGAACATCTTTTAACCTACAACCCTTTTAAAGCTTCAAAATGTGGTTTTCTTTTCAACATAGATAAGAATAGCTCATGGCATGTGTATGTTGGCTGAGGTTCCAAGCTTCCTCAACTGTCATTGGAGCACAGAGCAAAAAGGGGCGGGACGTAGGATGGGTCAATTAGCTTTTGATGGATCATCCTCTAGACATTCACATTAAATTATCTACTTTTGGTGTTTTTTGCATACTGGAGAGAAACGTGTGCCACAGTGACTGATTCACTTGTTTGTAACTTGCAGCTGGAAGAGGAGGAGTCCATCAAGAACGCCTCCATCTGGGCCCTGAAGGAGTACTACGCCAACTACTCCCGTCTGGTCAACGACACAGAGGCCACCCCACCCCCCATGAACCCCGCTGATGTCATCAGAGGACCTTGCTGGGAGACCGCCGTTGGCATAGTAATGAAAATAAACACTGATTAAAATTCTGTGATTTTCTATTGTCTTAATCTTATACTCACTAAAGCCAGCTAACATGAGAGATGTTCTGCTGGGTAACAAACCTTTATGTTCCCTTTTCACTTTCCTGAATCTGTGTTGTTTCAGGAGTTTGTGAAGCTGACAGTGTCGGACATCCAGGTGTCCTACCTGACCATCCTGATTGGTGACTTTGCCCGAGCTGTCATCGTTCGCTTCCTCAACTACTGCTGGTGCTGGGACCTGGAGGCTGGATTTGTAAGTCTGCCAGCTGAAGCATGTTGTGTTTCAAATTTAATTGAAATGCTTTACTCAGGGTGTGTTTGGAGAATAGTCAGTAGCTCAGTAAGTAGTGAACTTCTCTCCACCTGAGTAGCTCCTCCATTTCTGCGTGTGCTGTTGTCTGTACGTGTTGTGAGCGTTCACACTCACTAACAGGCCTCCTCACAGCCGACGTTTGACTTGTCATTGTAGGAAAATGAGTTGAATTTCATCCTTAGTAAAGCTTTGATAAAGCTAGTCAAGCTTTATCACATAGCGAGTAATCACTGTCTCTGTTCACTTTTAGCCGTCGTATGGAGAGTTTGACATCAGTGGTAATGTGCTTGGGTTGGTCTTCAATCAAGGGATGATCTGGTATGACTTTACTTTTATACATACACTGCACATGCATTACATGCATGAGTGTGTGTCACTGCATGCATATCCGATATCACTGAATGCATAGACAATATCAATATCAGTGATGCGGGCAGTGTTTGGGTGTCAGGTTGCAGTGGAGTGGAGGTTGTGTGCATTATCAACAGCACTTTGAATGACCATCACCAGCTATATGTTACATGCTGTAGTAGGTTACATCATATTATGTTACATCCCACAATGCTATGCCATGTGCATCACATTATTCTGTTACACTACACATTTATGATCATTTTTCATCATGATTATTTTATACAAGTTTTATTACATTGTATCATACTCTTATGTTCAATTTTGTTGTTTCACATTGCAAATGTTCAATAATGTTGTATTAAGATACATTATATATTGTCATGATTTTTATATTGATAGTACCGCTGTCCAATGAAAAACACCTACCTCCAAAATGTCCCCAATTTATCCAATTATCTGTTTTAGCACCCGAAGTTGTCATGAGAAGGAGAGTTGTCATTATTGGAATTAATCATGGCATTGTTTTGTTTTTAAAGTCCACCTCCAGTCATGTTTTAAACAATATACAATGCTTTGCAGGAAGTAATAAATCATGTCTAATGTGTTTTTTTGCAAAATAAGTTCAAATATCTTGTTGAAATGGTTTGCATATAGCTCTACGCCTTGCCTTCATGTAGTATTCAAGCTTATTTCACTCCTGATATGTCTTGTAACACATAAAAAACACCACATGGACACATTTACAAGGTTAAAAAATGTGTTTTTCACTGGAGGAGTATTTAAATTTAAGGACGTAAAGGAACCTCGAAATGGACTGCTTACAGTAGATATTATAAAACATTTGTAACTTATCATGCCACCCTACAAAACAAGGTTGTACATTTTATTGGGGCAGAAACGGACCAAAACGGTTTCTTCTTGAGAAATTAAAAGAAAAAAAAACTGTTTTTAGCTAACTGAATGCTGCTTAGTCAAAGCTAGACACTCTTTTTAATACTTTTCAACAATTAAATATTTGTAAAACCCAAAGACATAAAGGGTGAACAATGGCAATTATATGGAAAAAAAAGTCAAAATATGGAGATATGAGGTGATGATATTTTACGCTTGTATATTATTTTATCCTTTTATTTCTCTGTTCTCTTTTCTTTTTACTTTTTCCCCCCAAATTCTTGTGTGATAGCTCATTTTGTGACTAATTTGACCAACATTTCATATGAGTGACTAAAAGGAAATCTTTAAAATTGAATTTTTTTGTTGATCACATTACACGTCACGCTCTGGTGTGTTTCAGGATGGGTGCGTTTTATGCTCCCGGGCTGGTCGGCATCAACGTGCTCCGCCTCCTCAGCTCCATGTACTATCAGTGCTGGGCCGTGATGGCCACCAACGTCCCCCACGAGAGAGTCTTCAAGGCCTCCAAGTCCAACAACTTCTACATGGGTCTGCTGCTCCTCATCCTCTTCCTCAGTCTCTTACCGGTCGTCTACACCATCATGACGCTGCCGCCTTCGTTTGACTGCGGACCCTTCAGGTAACAACACATACATAAAAACTCAGAGGTAACAAATTATTGAATTAGAAATGTGCACACACACGCACACACACTGACCGTGCTGATGTTTGCAGTGGGAAGGTGAAGATGTTTGATGTGATCATGGAGACCATAGACCTGGACCTGCCAGCCTTCTTGGGGACGCTCTTCAGCTACGCAGCCAATCCAGGACTCATCATACCAGCTGTACTGCTCATGGTGTGAGTGTAGAGGAGACGCAGTAGATGCACACTGCATTCTCACATGTCCAAACCTGCACAGCAGAAACCAAATCGTGCACACAAATGTGCTTGAATTGCTGTTGATTATGTAGTAGTGTGTGTCTCAAAAGGCTGCAAAACTTCCCATGTTGCATTTGACATCCACCGAAAAATGACAACTCCCGTCGTTCTCCTCTGCAGACTGGCGATCTACTATCTGAACTCAGTGTCTGAGGCCTACAAAAACTCCAACACGGAGCTGAAGAAGAAGATGCAGATGGTAAGTCGTGAATGAATATAAAAGTCGTGTACATGATACAATCTGTACAGCAACGAGGTGCAGCCAAAGAAAGTCAGACTACTGAAATGATTTAGCCAAAATACTTTTCTTCAGACCTTTCTTAAGAATAATTTTAAGAAAAAACTTAACTTATTACGTAACTTACTTAAAAATTGTGATCTGCCCACCATCTCTTTCTCTCTGTCTGTCTGTCCAGGCTCGGGATGAGGAAAAAAACCGGAGGAACAACACCGACAGCACCAACCAGGTCATGAAAGACCTGGAGGACCTGCTGCCGAACAAATCCCTCATTCCCCCTGCTCCACCAGAGCCTGGTCAGTAAACTCCTGACAGCCGGTTGATCTGTGCAGATTCATGATATAAAATCTTATATTTTTAGTTTTTAAATCGTAAAGAAGTATTATACCAGTGTATGTCTTCCAAAGTTTTCCCCCTGTACCATGATATAACAATTGCTTTCTCTCTGGATATCGTACATTAATACGTATAAAACAGCTCTGATGCCAGGCATTCACTGACTTAGCTGATTCTGTCTCTGTCTGAACAGAAAAACCACCGGAGCCTGAAGCAAAGCCAACAAAGACGAAGCCCGGGTCAGCCGGTAAAGGCGTTAACCTGCAGAAAGACGTGGCTCTGGCATCGCCCAACCCCAACGCTCGAGGGCCAGTCAGCCGGCCGCCCGGGCCGAGAGGACCCGGAGGAGGGCCGGGTCCGGGTGGAGGACCAGGACCGGGCCGAGGCCGTGGGAGAGGGCCTCCTCCGAGATAACAGTGTGAAAAAAAAAAAATCACATTCCTGCTGGATGTGTTCAACCATCAGACAATCTGTTCATTTCACAGCTGGAGACGTAAAACAAGGTGTTGCGATTGTGGCATTTCAGTTACCTTCATGTTTCCTTACTGACATCAACAACAATTCCGAGTTTACCAGATGTAATTTCTGAAAATTACAGCTGTACAATCCATAACCTACAGTACTGTTTCACAACACAGTGCAGCAAAAACCTCAATTTTGTCTTGAGTAACTTATGATTCATGAAGAAAGATTGTGTTTTTGCCTGTTTGGGTCTGAAGGTGGACAGGCATGCTTTCATTCATCTTCTACGTATATTAATTATTTTTGATTCTCTATAACTGAGATACTGTGCCCCAGGCTTTTTCGTTTTCTCTTCCATTTACACTGACTTTGTTGTTCATGGTATGATTCTGACTTTGCAATAAAATCTTTTAATAACATATTCGGAGCCACTCAGTTTACATCCATATATTTTTAATTGCATTTTGTCCTACTTTAATTTAGTTAAACATAGTACAAGGAATATTTAAGTGGTCATGAGTCTCAGTTTAGTACTGACGCCTCTATATGATCTACATCTGTGTTTCCCAAACTTTTCTCTTGGGGACACACTTTCAAACAAACCATCACGACCAGATCCACAATAGACCTTATTAATAAATCATATTAAACTAAATAAACTTAATATGTGCATAAATGAATGTTCCTCACCGTTTTTACTTCCATTTCTGCATCACCTTATATTATCTTGACTAGAGCTGCAAAGATTAATGGATTATTAAATTAAATGCCAACTATTTTCATAATTAGTTTTTAGTTTTTTTTTTTTAGATTTAGTCATTTTTAAAGACAAAAAAAGTTAAAATTCTCCGATTTCAGCTTCTTAAATGTGAATATTTTCTAATTTTTTTACTCCTGAATCTTTGAGTTGGGGAATTAACAACAAATACTGATCAACATCAGTGTTGATCAGTGTTTGTTGACATTTTATGGCCCAAAGAACTAATCAATTAGGGGGAAAGCTATATTTTTCACTATTTTTCATCAATGACTGATCGCTTAAGCATGAATATAATGGACAGATTGATCAGCAATGAATTATTTGCGTGATGCATGTTATTGCACACATATACTTACATACTTTATAAATGAGAAATGAATGCATTAACATTTCTGCTGTTTGTTGTTGATTTCTTGTGTGTGTTTTTGTCACTTTAAAATAATACACCTCCACTTTATTATTGCAACTGAAACAAACAAGATAGATATTGTTTTTTTTCTTTCTTTCTTTCTTTCTTTCTTTCTTTTCTTCTTCTTTCTTGTTGAAACCAATGCCTACATTACCCACAATGCAAGGCAACTCCTGCATTTTTTTCATGTTGTAGTCTTCAGCCCAAACCGACAGTGACTCCACTTGTGACATCACAAGTGGATATTTATCAGGCTTTGTGCAGCTCTCCTGGAGCCATTAAAGGTTAGACAACGTTTTTTTGTCACATGTCCAGCAGTGCTCCCCAACAGCTGGAAACAGACACTGATGTGTAAAATCAGTTGAGTTCCCTTTAAGTAGTATGAGCTCCAGAGAAAAATGTGGAACATCCGGTTCTGTCGTGTTATTGTGCAAAAAACAACAATGCGTTGTCTCAGGTCAGTATTCAGTGGAGTGTTTATTTCACCAGCTGAACCACAGTTACCCACATCTCGGAGTTCCCTGCATGTCTGTGTGAATGGTAAGTTGTTTGATTACAGGGTGAAGTGTCACAGATTGACAATACAAGTCTGTACAGAAGAGTCGCCCAACCTGACCCATCTGACTGTCACCTCGCAGGAATGTCGTCTTTGAGAGGCGGCAGACGATTGGCTGATCCTCCACAGGTGAAAACAAACCCGCCTGAAAATCATCCGCACAGAGATGGGTGGAGACGCAGCAGAGCGAGTTAAATACTGTGACTTAACACCTGACAGCCGCAAACTGAGGTGTGAAGACCAGCAGCACAGGTGAGTTTTTGGAGTTTTTCCTTTTTGGATGTTTAAATATGAGAACAAGAAATAATTAAATCATCTTACATTCTTTTTTCTTTTTCCTCTTTCTCTCTGTCTCCACAGCAATTTAGTTCCTGGTTTTAACTCACCACCGGCTGAGCAAACATGTCCTTCTTCAAGAAATTCTTCAAAAATGTCATCCATGACAGAGACCCTGATGACGACACTGTCAAAGTGAGTATCAGACGTCATGAGGAGAACTAATTGAAGTTTTAATTAACACATACTGTAATGCTACTTCAGACAGACCACTGACAAGTTAAAGGGCTAGTTTGGAATTTTTTGAAGTGGTATTGTATAAGGTACTTACCCATAATGAGTGTATTGTACCTACAGTAGATGGCTGTCAGCACGTCCCTAGTTTGGAGAAGCAGCAGGAGCACTGGTGTAAACCTAAGCAATGTACTGCTGTGGACAAGGTCAGCAGCACACTGTATTTTAGACTTTAAAAAATCTATATTAGTTTAACTGTACGCTATATTTGCACTAATTTCGCTGCTTTACTTTGCAGTCAGACAGCCATGTCTGATGGGAAACTGCTATTATATGGGCCAAATGTC
>JAJHUR010078518.1:0-10672 GCA_027495735.1 Lutjanus campechanus | reverse complement strand
GACAGAGACAGAGAGACAGACATGAATAATTTGCCTCCTGTATGTCGCTACATACCACAGCACAGCTGCCAGCTGGAATTCTGTATTTTCCATTCAAACCACTAAAACATTTGTCTACATTCAACATTAATGCAGAGCTCGGTTCTCCTGTCAGCTATTTTAGCTCGACTGTCATTCAAGGTGACACTTAAGATGCTTAATATCTTATAGGACATGCAAGATATAAATGATTTAATAAGGAAAAATGTGGGTGATGCTTGTCCTTTGTGACATTTCATCCTAAATATTTAGATATCTCGTGTTCGTAGCTCCACTTGAGATGAGATGGCTCTGCCCTACTGTTGATTTATGCAGAATTCTTGGGGCAATCAAACTAAAAGGACAAAAACGACAGAAGTGTTCTGGTTTCTTTCACAAAAAAAAAATATTACTCAGAATATTCAAAAAAATACTGTGTCAGAAATCAAAGCAGGCTTCAATATTGAGTATATGAACGGAAAAAATAGGCACTTTTAATGTGGATGTCCAGTCAGTATTAATGGTAAGTGTGGTCCAAGACCAAGAATTTCCTGCTCATGGAGCCGTGCAGTATTGCATACATGTACCAGGATGCCTTGCAGAAGAGCTTGTGACTCCCACGCCCATGTTACCGTGTTATCACCACCCTAGCCTATAGCTATACTTTGCCGGGCAAAACATAGCGTTAGATGACAAAAAATACTCATCCAGCACACCTCCTATTTACCCAGATGCAGAGACGTAGAAACAATTCTTCCTTAACACCAACTACATCACCGTGACATCACTGTGACATCACTGAATGCAGGAAGAAGAGCAGATTTTGCAGCAGAAGAACTCTTCTCGGTCACTATAGCGCACACCGAGGAATTTATTGCTTCAGTTGACAACATTTACAGTCAACACTGATTGGACATCCACATAAAAAGTGACAAATTAACCTTTAATGAGTTAAGTAGAAAGCATGAAGAAGAAATGTGAAGTAGCTTTACACTTAAATACTGTATTAACGCTGGGGTATGGGCAATAATTCAAAACTAATATTGGGATAACATGAACTGAAAATTTAGTGACAGCAGCCATACAGGCAAAATATAACTCTATGATATTTCTTAATTTCTGGGATGTGTGTGTGTGTGTACAGGGTACACAGAAATAACAACAGTGAAGTTACAATACCCAGGAATGACAGTATCTATTTAAGTTTACTGTATTTCATTGTATTTCTATAAAGTTACTCACATCTCAGTCATGGCCTCGGGCAGGTGGGCGGGGATGGCAGTGAGGCCCCTCCCTCGACAGTCCACGATGTTGTTGCTGCAGGAACACATCGGAGGACAGGAGCCGGACGCCAGGCTGCACGGCTGAACGAAGGCACTGCCGCCGTGGCCTGCAGAGAAACAAACAAACAAAACAGCTCCAACTTCAACTCCATCTTCCACACTTGAATCCGAGTGTGCTGCGTCACTGGGCTGATGTCGTACCCGAGCAGGCGAAGTCGCTCTTGCGCAGCTCGGCGAGGTTGAGGCCCCTCAGGGATGGGGGAGAGCTGCATTGAGTGTAGAGGCCTAAAGCCGCCCGCTGCCGCAGCCACGGAGACAACCAGGCCAGGTGACAGTCGCAGCGCAGAGAGTTAGAGTGCAGACGACTGTGAGGAGGGAGGAGATAAAATACAAGACAAGTGTTGGTAAGAATCTGAGAGATGCTGCATTTTGGGTGACGCAGTGCATCGACGTGAAATGACTCACAAGGTGCGGAGCTTCGGCATGTGGTTGAAGCTGGAGACTGGAATACTGCTGATGTTGTTGTTGTTCAGTGTCCTGGGAGAGAGGGGGGACATAGAAAACAGAGAAAAAGGGGGAAAAGGCAGAGAGAGGGAAGAAAAAAACAATCACAATGGAAAGAGAGTAAAAGTAAAAGTAACAGAGGGAGCAAGGAGGCGAGGAGGAAAAGATTATAGAGACAAAAGGAGAAAGAAAGGGTGAGCGAGGAGAAGATGAGGAGAAGGGCAGGTGAGACAGAGTGAGACACGATGAGAACAAGGGAGAGAAAATAAAGAAGCAGGATTTAGAAAGAAATCATGACAGCATAAAGAAAAACATACAACTCATCGTCTATCAGATACTCGGCTAATATAAGTGACTGCAATCTGTTTTATCCATCCATCCAAAACACACAGTGCCCACAAAGATGCCAAACAGGCTTTTTCTTCACACCTTCATACCTTCCTGACGTTTCACCAGGGTATACGGTAAATGATGGTATTTGCGTGAAGAAACAACTTATTAGAAGCTGGTGAAAGAAGTCACTGCAGCTAATATGAGATTGTCTAGCTCAGAATGTTTTGTGTCGACAAGTCCTCCTGGGTTTAAATACTTAATGGCCAATAGATTAATGAATGCATAGGATAGAAGCACCCTTATAGTATTTCATAGATCCTCCCTAAAGGATCTGATGACGCTTGCTGCTGCGGACGCTGACACATCATTTGGATGAACAGAGATGATTTACAGATGTATCATGTGACTAACAGACTGCTTTTATAGCTGGCAGACGTCATGTTGAAATCAAGTTTTATGTGCAATATTTTCACGATTCCATACCGAGTTAAATTTAATTAATTAGCAGGCAGACATAGGCTATAAACAAGCCATTTTTTTTCCTTTCTGCCTTCAAATAAATCTACTCTTGGTTTAGTTCCACACTGTAATAAATTAATTTAATTTTATATTTTCCATCAATTTAAAACAAAAACAGCAACTCCTGTGTTTCAGATAACTTTATCCCAGATGACGCTGCTGAAAATCATACATTTGGGGTTTCTAAATACCCTGGTATACCAATAATACCTTGATACCGACCAAGCCTGCTGCCAAACAATCCGCATCTGAAATACTTTAAAGCTTTAAAGTGATTTATCAGGATACTCACAGAACCTCCAGAGATCGCAGAGCTCTAAACGCCCCCTCCTCTATACAGCTGATGTGGTTTTTATCCAGCTGACTGTTAATGAAAAGAACACAACACCAGAATATTACAGCACATCTACATTTTTTACATGCACTGACATTTTGAAATATATATTGTTGGTTTTGTGTTTCACAGTCGGATCCAGAGGTCGCCTCCCACAGGAGGAAGATATTTGCCACTGTTGACATGTTAATTGGTTACAAAGCAATAAAAAACTGCTGGAAATTCAGGACGGAGCTGCCGGCAGACGATATCAATTTTGGGAATGTGAATACGGTCAGCATAATAAATAAAATTATGATGATCAATCAAATGTGTATCAACATGTCAGGAATTCGTTTTTTAATTTTCAGCTCGTTGTTTCAAGTAAAATGTAAAGACAAAATAAAAGACCAAAGCAGACAATGAAGTTAAAAGGTGTCACTTCTATACAGATTTAAGTGAATGAGGTTATTTTGAGACGTGTATGAAATGTTCTGGTGGTTTGAGGGAGTTTTGGAGGTGAGATTAACTGCCTGTATAAAGAGTTTTGAAGAAGTGGCTTCAGTTTTGCTTATTTGCAATTGAATAAAACCCCCGCAAATACAAGCATGCCGGAACGTAAATCTATCATAAATCTATCTGTAAGAAGTTGATGTACAACAGGAAACACATCTGATCGTACGTTCACAGTTTTCTTATAGAAGCAGATAGGGGGATAGTGATACAAATGCATGTATGTGCGTGTTTTTATACGTTCCACACACAGGTTTTTGAGGTCCGTGGCTCCTCTGAAGGCTCTTCTTGGGATGGCCTGGATGAAATTTTCACTGAGGTCCCTGAAACACAAGAAAAACAGAGAGAGAAACATGCTTTTAGATTCTGTTGATCGATTAAGGTCGATCGATTTCAATGTATTTTACAGCTTGTGCATGTGTCCACACACATACAACCTTCTTTGCAGACACTTAAGTTGCACATATTTTGTCTAATCAGTCTCTCTCATCTGAATTTCAAATGTGAAAAGGAGAGAAGCAGGTAACTTTTGGTCCAAACTTTAAAATTTGAAAGAGATTAAAACAGTCAGCGCACTATTTATGCTATTAAATTCTTTATCATCACTGGTGATCAGATTCATACCCAACAAACAAAACGTCTGAGTATGTAGTAACAGCGTTGTAAACATTTAAAGTTTTAGATCTAAATATAACACTGAGTCACCCTGAAGATTATCTACTGTCTGTGCATCAGTGCAGTGACTTTCAGGCCATTACTACCAATCTAAACACTGGTTCCTCTTTATCTTAATGTTGTTTTTTCCCCTCAGTCTGGAAGGGAATCAACCAAAATGCTCAGCCCCAAGAGACGGTCACATGAGCTGGAGACGGCTGGTCAAGCAGAGACAGATTCAGACAGACAGTGTAGAAAAAAAAGAAGAAGGAAGGAGCAGCGGAGTTGAAATACAAATCTAATTTTTGTGGTCTTTGAATTTTCTGAAATTATCAAATTTGCGAATCTATTCAGACGACTGATAAAAGCAAAGTAAAGGGATAATGATTGTGTGTGTGTGTGTGTGTGTTGTGTGTCAGATAAACCACAGAGGAGGATGTACATCATCTCTGGCTGCCCGGAGGACCTCAGACACACTCCATTAACGTCGGGGTCAAACCAGAGAGTCTGACAGAGGAGGAAACACCCACTTACTGAGAGACCCACACAGCTGATAAAATATATGTACCATTTCACGTCCAGACTCAAAACAGTGTCTTTGTGGTAACAAATTAAATCCACACGACAGAATGCAACACTGGACCTAAACCTAAAATCGAGAAATTAGCAAACCAGTAAAATTGCACCACTTCGTTCCACTGCAAAAGTAAAATAGCTCATTTGTTGATGTCTTCAGAAGTCAGACACAGATACTGTGTCACTGCTGATCGTCCTTGTAAAACTTCTTTATACTGGAGTGGTGTTCACTTACAGCTCAGCTTGAACTGTTGGCTCCATTCTTTTTCGACACAATGCAGCCAAACACTGGGCTAAAAGAAGACAATATAAACCCAATAATAATGGTAATTCTCACAATATTCCATCACTCCATCACATATGAAAATGCACCTGCTGGTATCCTGATTATTCATTCTCATTTAAACGAAACCTCTATTGTACATGTTATATTTCCTCTTAAAGTTCAACCTGGTCCTCTGCCACTAATTGCACATAACTGGAGACTTGCACAAGGTTTGGACAATATTTTGCTGAATCGCACGAATCTATCGTCTATCGATGCAGGGCTGTATCCATCACCGGTTGTTTTTTTTTTTTTTGGCTGATTTTGGGGGTGATATTTATCATTTTATCTGGCTCCTTGCACTCTTTTCACACAGCGAATTAAAGATTTATTTTGACCAAACCAGAGCTGGTGGTTGACGGTGGGCAGACTAACAAAGGTGAGTTTTTCATGTTGTTTCTGTTGAGTTTGAATGAGGTGTATTTTATGAGGAGTTAACAAGCCAATTAAGCTCATCTTAGTTTGGTAAAAGAGAGAAATTTAAATTCAGAAGGTGTGTGGTTGTATTTCTCTGTTAGAAAAGGAAAATAGGTGTGAGGATATTTCATTTCTTGACACTTTGTGAGTTTTTTTTTGTTTATTGGACGTAGTGAACTTACGCAGCATTATTTGACATAGGGAATTTGTCGCTTGCGCACATCTCCCAGCTGAGACTCCAGAGGACCGGAGGAGGTGGGAGCGGGGACGAAGATATCGTCAATTGCTGATGGATGGGCTGACGATGGTCGCCTGGAAAATTTTAACATATCGCCCAATCCTTAGTTACACAAGAATAGCACTGACATGCTAGCTTGACAGCTGTCAATCGCCATGTTTGTTGTTCACGTTCATCATGATAATATTAGTTGTCTTCCTTCACGTAAATGAGACACAGATACATTTAGCGACTCGCCCTCCAGCAGTCATCAGGCAGTGTGTTCATGTGTTTTGGGGGAGTGGCTTTGGAGGGAGGCCTGAAGGGAGGGCGTGTGATTTTTTATGGTTAGATCCTTTCAAAATCTAGAATATTCATGCTGGTTTCTCCAGTGTTACCAACCCCAGCTTTAAATGGCCATATAGAGAATAAATCCTTTGTTTTAGGGAAGTGGCACCACCCTCAGAACAAACTTTACTTCATTTGCCCCACTTGTGGTAAAGATCTAAGAATCTGGAGACCCTCGTCATACAATATACTGACGTTTGGGGTCGCGCAAGGGCTCCCTTGGGGGTTAAAGCACCGCATATCAGAGACGAGCTGTGCAACATGTTTAATTTTGAGGGATCTAAAAACAGTAAAGTTTCTCTCCATTTTGATCCGCCCATCAATTTTATTTTCTGTTCGTCTTGAGCATCACAGTCTTTTAAAGAGGCTATCGTGGCTGCAGCCAGCATTCGGGTCTCTGGGTCTGTAAAGCCGATCTGTGTCCAATCAATCTGCGCACTCAGTTTTCTGTCTGTTACAGCTGTTTCTGTCAAAGGTTCGGTGGTAAACCAGAGGTCTCCACCGCGTGGTCAAACCAGAGGAAGTATCACGGAGAGGTCAGCGGTTAAAAGCAGCAAGACAGCTTGAAATAAAATCCAGCTGGACAAAACCACACTAAAGAAAATTAAATTAAACTAAACTTGACACTGGTCTGAGCTAAAAGCAAAGGTTCCACTGTGTTGTTGAAGCATAAAGCTCAGCAGTGTCTGAGACATCAAACAACCAGTGACAGAGGCGATGAGGGATATACAGACTGACACAACAGTCAAATACAGGATGAGTTGACAGACAGACACAGTGAACGTGTGTGGTGGTACAAGACAGGGAGTGTGATACGGGGATGAACAAGCAATCAAGAAGGGAGCACGCAGAGGTGGTGAGCAGACCCAGAAAACAGTTAAAGGATCATATATCCATCCTGGAAACACCCTGGGGTACGAGAGGAGGGGCTGAAGGATTGGACTGACGAAAAGGAGGTGCTGTGCTACTTTGCTTCAATGCATCCCCGAGCAGTGAAAGTGGACTGATTGGAAGATTTAAAGAAAACTAGAAAATCAACCTGGGTTGTTCCATTTGCACACATTCAAATTGCGGGTATTGCTTATGCCAAAGTCATTTTGCGTGCAGGTGATGCTCCAATCCTTTCCATTAACTTCTGTGGAGAGCAGATCCATGGTCACATGTTGCTGACATGAAACAACAGCAGTTTTAGTAACTTAGTTAAGTTCAGGAAAGGATTGCGGGTTGTGTTAAAATAAAATATGCTCAGTTACATTATGCACGTGCCATTAAAGCAAATCTACATTAGCTTTTGGTTGCACCCGGGACACAAACGTTAATCTCCTGAGTAGTCCTGTGTTGGCAGGTTTCTCTTTATTCATCACCTGACATTTTTTATACGTGGTATTTGGACGCATCTGCTCTGCACAGAAGTTAATCGGATGGACTAGTCTATCACCTTGACACAAAGTTGAACTTTGTCCAATGCACGGCACACAATTTGCATGTACAGTGTAGACAAATTTGGCAAATTACCGCACATTAACAAGCCGCCATTGTCGCGGTGGCGTCTCCCTACAGTATGAGTGCAAATGAATGCAAGCCGACATAAGAAGTTTACAATTTTCTACTTTTACACTTACTTTTCATGTAACATTACTTTTGACAACAATGTCAAAGGAGTCGGGAAGAACCTGTGTAGTTCGGCTGCTCTGCAAGTCACGTCAAACTTCAAAAACAGAACGCAAAATACAAAAAAGTTCATAAAGATTGCTGCTGTCTTAGACCAGAGACTCTACAGAGATTCTACAGAGGACCACGATGTGTCAGATTGATCAAAAATATTAACAGAAATCCGTTTCTGGCTGTTGTCACAACCGATGTCTAACTACTGTGTTACATTTTAAAAACATCAATATCGCCATCCTAAAAGGAACCTTCATAAGTTTCTGAGGGCCGCTGTTTAACGTTTCCGATCCAATTATCCATCTGTCACTGTTAGCAAGCCACAGGAGGCATGGTGTCTAGAAGGGAACCCCAGTTCTGAAGAATCTAACTGAAACTATGAAAGATCTCACAAGAGTCTCACAAATTTGGGGTTCCCTTCACACCAGCAGACACAGAGAGTGACGGACACAACGTGCCACCACAGCAATGGCGGCGCCACGAGATGGCAGAACACACAAAGTGGTCGCTGGATTCGTCCACAGAGATGAAATGGTATGAAAATTTCATATTACGGTTAAAACTGTCACTGTCATCAGTATTACTATGATATTAAGTGTTAGTACTGACGCACACACTGAAATCATTTCACCACATTTTAGTGAAAACCTCTCCCAGGTCCTGTCTGATGTCAGCGTTTTCACTGATGTTGCACGCTGTGCCTGCATCTGGGAGACTGCTGATAACAGTAATTACTGTGAGCGCTTCAAAGCGTGGTCATCAAACACGGCTTTAATGATTATTATTAAAACTTGAAACCGTAATACTAACTGATAGGAATTTTATTGTGTGATTCTTTGCAAAACTGGTAATCGTTTCATCCCTGATACTGTGTAAAGTCGTGTTATTTGTACGCGGATTTAAGAAACAGAGCTGAGCAAACAGAGAAATATTAAAGGGTGGGGAAGAGAAACAGTACGAGACGAGGGGAATAAGAGTGAGACAGTAAGAGTCAGAGAGAGAAGAACTAAGACAACAGCAAGACTATGAGAAGAGTTGGAGCAGAAGAGAGAGATTGTTATGGTGATAGAGACAGAAAAGGAGGCCTGATAGGAAGAGACAGGGGAAGAGAGGAAGTCCAGTTGTACTCAAACCCAGTGAACCAAACTAATTCTTTATTTTTGTCTGTCTGTCCCTCTCGGTTCACTTCCAGTAAGTTCACTTCCATTCATGGATGCGAGCGACAGTGATGTTGTTCAAGGATTTTAGTTCTGTTTGTAACTGCAACACAAAGAAAGAACAAAACTGAGCTCAGCTAACAAACGTTACTGCCAACATGACAGTATGTGGTTTCAAAGTCTGAGCCCGTCTTTTCAGGAAACGCAGCTGGAAGCTTTTTTAGAACGTGCTTTTAAAGTTTCACTGTCTGAATCAACAATTTGACGGAACAAAAACATACAGCAGCACTGACAGAAGTAAAGTAAGATGTGATGGGGTATCCCATCTCAAGTCTGAAGTCTCAGAAAGTTCATACAACTAGTTTCTCCCCTTGGAAACTGTAGCATTAAACCATGTTTGCTGTTCCCACCAGTAACTGCAGGTGTTACTAACTGAAGCAGCACTGACATATTCAAGGTTGCCACTTGAACAACTACATATCGACGCATGGGCACCTCCATACGCACATTTGGAGTCTTTGAAAACTGTTATTTTAGTTGAGTACTGGATTAGACGGTATGAGCAGTGGTGGAAAGAGCACTGAAAATCTGAACTCAAGTACAGGTACTGGTGTTAAATATACTTAATAAAAAGTATTCGTCTCAAAAACTACCAGAATATTAGTGACTTTTAACCGATGATGTTTAATGCACTATCATTCAACTGAAAGGGGGTTCGGTTTCTCCAAATCTTCAGTCTGAATTACTCACGACTTTCTCTCTGCTCGTCTCAGCGGTCACAGTCGCCTCTACAAACTGGGGTTGAAAATTTTGTGCATTTTTCTGAGCAATAGTTGAAAATGCAACCAATCAATTAACCATCAATAATTCATGAGATACAAAACGCTTTTTTTTTTCCATTTTCCAATTTTTCTGGGGTGTTTTGTTTCCTTATTCAACAAATGGCTCCACCAGACAAAACAATGACAAATGAGGTGCAATGATTGACTGCCAGGACTGTTGATTAAATAGTCATTAATATATTATTTTAATTAATTATATTCTTTATGCTGATTTATTGATTGCAGCTGCAGCTTTTTTTCTCCCCCACTTGCATATCATTGTTTCCACTGTCCAGTTTGTGGTCAGACTGCCTTATTGGCTATTAACATGCAGATTGGATATTAATTCAAATTGTACTCAGTACTCAACTATGATTTTAAAAGTAACTAAGCAGATTACACAATGTAATGTATGCTTAAGTACAAGTAAAACTACAGTCTTGAAAATTTGCTCCAGTCTAAGTACCCAAAATAATATTTGTAATTAGTTACTCCCACCCACAATTTTCCTGCAAGTACAAACTGAGGATATGCTCTGTAATTTCCCTTCAGAGGTTCAAAGTAACAATGTGGAGACAAAAAGGCAATAAGACAAAAAAAAAACACGAACCAGGAGATAAGGCGACAGTTTGCAGATGCAAGACAGATGAATTTATGTATTTCAACGAGGCTGAATCATCAGAGCTGGTTTACATACATGATAGTATATATACACTAATAACACTAATGACCCCAATTATTAATGAGTATTTACAGCACACACGTATAAGACAGCTCTCTCTCTCTCTCATGCCCACATACCCACATACACACCAATATTAAAGATGCTTTCCCATCAGGTTGTCAAGATATCTGTTGCCAGGACACCAGGAGGCTGGATATGATGTTTACTGGAGGGAAACACAGCCTGGTCACAGCTGGACGTGTGTGTGTGTGTGTGTGTGTGCATGTGTGGACAGTAGGTAGTCTCATAATATTTGCTCTCTCTCTCTCCTGCTATCTCCTCTAT
>JAJHUR010078517.1:0-24890 GCA_027495735.1 Lutjanus campechanus | reverse complement strand
TTGATACATCCGGGCTGCATTTTTTCAGCCCACATTTACAGAGTGATCTTACATCTTTTGTTTTCCTTGTTTGAGAGTTTTCTGCACTGATCCCTCTCTCCTTGCAGAGCGCAGCTGCATGCAGTGTGCTAACGGCTGGCTGCCTCTTGGACAATCGTGTTTCTTCCTGTCTACCGTCAGGCTGAGCTGGGATGAGAGCCAGAGGAACTGCAGCATGAGAGGAGGATCTCTGGCTGTTATTAGCAGCCCTGAAGTTCAGGTAGATCTGATGTGACTTCCTTCTCTGGCCTGATTTATAACCATGCAGTTCATAACATCATAATAACTTGCACAGGGTATTTTTTCGTAAATGTCAATGGTGCTCTGTCTGTCTTGTAGCGTTTTCTGAGCAAGGAGGGGAAGCTGAACTACTGGATCGGGCTGAGGCAGAACAGTGACGCATGGACCTGGGTCAACAACACTGCACTGCAACAGAGGTGATTCTTGGAGAATGACTTAAACGGTTGATTGATAAACACAATAGTACCTTATTGATTTTCTGTGTGACTAATTGATAAATTGACTAATTGTCTCAGCTGTAACTAGCACATTTTAGATATGTAATTTATATTTGTTTGTGCTGTTTGTTTGCCTGGATTATGGAAAATGAGAAAACATTTATCTTTCTGGAATTGCTCTTTATGTATTTAACACTCTTTCAACACACTCATTTGAACCTTAATTAGATATACCTGTACAATCTCATGAAATTCAATACAACAGTCCTACCATTAATTCTATGTTTACCATGTTTATAATGTTTAGTTTCTGGTGACATTGTTGGAAATGTGTAAATTCAAGTTCAAATATATGTTTATTACTGAGGTCTGTGTCGCACTGGACAACATATTGAGAGCTTTTTTGTCCTTCCCATTCACATGCACGTCTGAACAACACTTACTATGACCTCAATGTTTCAGACATGTAATTGAATGTACCCTTTTCTGACAATGTCACTAAAAATGAACATATGATCATTAAAAAGACAAATGAGTAGTTATATTGGGTTGTGTTAGATTCTAGGTAACAAATAAAATGGCCATTGAGTGTATATACTGGGGGGAAAAAAACAAAACAAAACAAAAAAAAAACACCCAGATGTTTACTCTCTATGATTTACAAAAAGCCTCTGATTACAATGTCATAACCAATATTCTTTTCTTTTGTGTGCAGCTACTGGGCAGATGGCGCACTGGCAGGGGATTGTGGGATCCTCAGAGGTAAAAACCCACCTGAGAAGAACTGGATAAGAGCCTCCTGCCAGGCCTACACCTACTTCATCTGCCAGCTCCAGCTGTGACAGAAGACATCTGTCTTTTTTTCAACAGAATAATGAGCAAATCAAAATTCTGTCAACAAGTATCAACTATTCAATAACATTTCAAATCATTTCTCTTTCCACTTCACATTTAAAGCAGTCGTACCCAGCACAGAGAGATAAGTAGCTTCTTAGATAATAGTTTTATATTGCACACTTTAAGAGCTGTTTAGTGAGATTTAGATTTTTCTAAGTTATTTTCTTGTAGCTGTGTCACCTAATCTAGTTTCTAACTTGTATGTTAGGACTATGAGCACTAATCAAGGTGCGTCACTCTTTTGTACTGTTTGATTCCTCCTACTGCTGTCTGACAAATAAAGGCCAGTAAGTTTGTTTCAACAAAGTTTTATTGTCATATAAAAAATGTCTATGCCATTACACAATAAATTGAATGGTTATGTTGCACTTTATCTTATATATCACTGATACATAGTTTCTATATTGCTATAAAAATAAGGCACTCTTCTCTATAGCATAATACTGCAGGAGTAATTGCACCGTTGAGTATATACACTGACTGAGGCAGTTGAGAACACTTTACATCTGCTTCAGATGATGGAAAGCCTTCAAGAATTCACTTCAGGCTCAGGTAGCATCTCTTCTTAGACATATTTAATGTCCTGGTCCTCCTCTGCTTCTTCCTGTCCAAACTCCAAACCCAAAGCGCTGTGGCGAATCATCTGCCAGCCTGTCAGAGACCTTCTGTTGTTAAAGCCTCCTCTGTTTTTAGGTCTGAGCCTGGGGGTTCCTGACATCGACCCCTTTATTGTGTCAGTCTTTTCTTCTTTTTCATCCTCTTTGGAGAAAGCTTTGATGTAACGCCGCATCTTCTGAAACATCGGGTCGTTTCTGTCCTCAACCCTGCAAAGATGATAGAGTGGAAGAAGCAGTCACAATTACTTAAAGGGAAAATTATTCTCTCACGATGTAAACTATCATTAGGATGCTTAATGGGGCCCTCCAGTAATTTAAAGGGGTAGTTCAGATTATTTGAAGTGGGGTTGTGTGAGATATTTATCGAGAGTCAGTTTGGAGAAGCAGAGCAAGCCAGTAACCTAAGCAATGAACTGCTATGGACAGGGACAGCAACAAAAGATATATTAGCCACTTCAGCAAAAGGATCTAATCTATGTCAGTTTAAGTGTACACCACATTTAGAGTATTTTCACAGCTTTACTTTGCTGCCAGACAGCCTTTTTTGAGAAGAAATCACTGTTATATAAGTAAAATATTGCTCTCTCCAAACCAACCAAACTCTACAGGTGAAATCGATTATTTTATCTTGCAGAACACAGGTGTTACTGATCTACCACTGCCTTGATCTTGTAGTTTGGTTGTGTCATTGTGTGACTTCTGTGTTTTAAAAAGTCCGTCTGTATCCACCAAAGTCACACGTTAACACAGACAAACAAACAGATTGAGGAAGTAGTTGACCAGCAACTGCTGTGTTCTGTGCGGTAAAATTACTCATTTTGCCCATGGAGTTTGGGTCGTTTGGGGACAGTGATATTTGGCTTACACAGCAGTTAGGTTCCCGTCTGCTGTTTGACAACAAATTAAAACAGCAAAAATATTCTAAATATAGCGTGGGATTTTTTCAAGTGGCTAAAATACCCTTTGTTGCTGACCCTGTGCACAGCAGTTTATTGCTTAGCTTCTGTGCTGGTACTCATCTTTGTTTCTCCTAACTGTGGGGCTGCTGACCACCATCTGTTGGTGCTGATATTACTGTTTTATTACTGTTATAAATTAACAATACTATCCCTTTAATATTGCGCTCTGCTGAAGTTGGAGTGAACAATCAAAATTGAAGCCAGGATATCCTGACTTTTGGTCACTAGAATGGGTCAAACTCCAGAGACATCTACATTTCCTGCAATGCAGCCTGATAGTATCTTTTGTCGGACCTTTGATGCCTCGTAAATGCTCTTATCTTTCAAATTCCGAACTCTCTGTTTGTAATTCAGGAAGCCAAAGCCAATATAAATTTTGATAAGAGCCACATAAAACTTTATACAACTGTTCTCACAGGCTAAGTATTACATGAGAACCGCCACTTTGATATGCCTTTTGGTAACCCGCATGATAAAAAAGCATGTGTAAAGCATGTAGTTGGTGTGATAATAATAGTGCAAGACCTGTGAGAGTGAGAGTTGTGCTTCTTACTCACAGCACAACATGGCTTGTGGCTGAAATGCATTAAAGACTTTGTGGTCAGTAGACAAACTTATCTCTGTATGATTATTTTAGGCATAAATAGTAAGCCTAAAAAAAGGTTCGACTGCTGATGTCACTGCACTTAAAATGTCCAGATACTCTCACTTTGTTATTATGTATTTTAAAGGTACTATAAGGAACTTTCATATTTTGTTGATTTTGGAGGAAAAAGTGGTTGTGTTTCCACCATAATAACCACAATAACCTACTCACTCTAACTTTGCCTGTGAAAATGTAAACACAGGCTTGTCTCGTCTAATTTCAAGGAGGAGGTAGCTGGCATTTAGAATAAGCATGTAGAATAGCCGATCTTCTCACTGATGGCCTTGTTTGCTCATGTAGGTCATACAGAGGTGTCGCTAATAAACCGGCAATTTCATAACCAGCTAAAAACTCCTTGTGGTAGCTTTTAGGGTGTTTTTGGTGTATGTATTCTTTAAAGCCTTTTTAAATTCAGCTTCTTACAATGATTACCGACAGGATCTTACACGGACTGTTTTGGGAGTTTCACACAGGGGATTTCTGTCTGTGCTCCTCATGATAGTTTAAAGTTAAGCAGTTTGGATAAAGGTGGGGTCATGAGTTTCTGTGCATCAATCAGGATCTTGCAACATTTGAATCAAAATGTTATGACAGTCAGCATGTGTTTGTTTATATTCAGTGTTGAGCAAGTTACTTTCAAAATGTAAGATATTACATATTACTATTTACTTGCATTTTAAAGTAAAGAAAGAGTTACTTTACAGTATACTGGTTACGCATTGTTCACTACACATTATAAAAAGGAAGTAATGAGTAATGTGGTTTCATAGCGCTATTCCTGCAAATCCATATTGCAACATTTTCAGTAAAAATCCATTTTAATCATTCTCATCGACCTCGTGTCTACATCAGTTCCAGGCTTGCGTATTTGCTGAGTCTCATGTTTATTTTTGTTTCTAGCAGAGCAGCATTACTGCTCTCTGGCTCTTTGCACTGGTTTGTAATGTATATATAAATAGTTTTGTTAGAAGTTTGTTAAGATTGTTGTGTCTGTTCAGACCATGGTAATCTATGTTAGTTATTTTTGTCATTTTTTAAAATTTTTGTGCTGGTTTATAGTTTAACCATTGGTTCCAGCTCTATTTCGCTGCAGTTTAACACACTTATTGCCCGTGGAACCTTTGTGATGCAGTATAAATGTAATAATATTACTGAAATCCTATTAGTAACTTGTTATAAAACTTCCTAAATGATAATACTAATATATTATTTTGATGTTATGTTACCAAAAAACCCTTTTTTTTAATTTGAAACCACATTTTCAGGGGCCTCAAAGCCTCTTCTCTGGTCTGTTCCTGCAGTTTTGTCTTACCTGAGATACCAGCGCTCCCTCAGACCATAGTTGAGTCCACACACCCCGATTCGAGGCCACAGGCAGCGGGGCAGCCTCCTCTCCAACATCAGAGTTGTAGCAACCACCTGTACAACATCATTGTAGCTGTAACCTTGCCACAGTATAACGCACTGGGACATGATGATGCGGTGTGTCTGTGCATTTATCTGCCTTTAAATGCTTTCTTTTCAAATCAATATGTGTGCTTTACCTGAGTTCTCCAGAGCTCGTCTCTCTCCTGTGCCACCCTCCAGTGTGTGTCACTCATCATGGCTATGAGCAGATTTAGCAGAAGGATGTAGGAGACCACAGAGAAGGTGCAGTGCAGCACATGGACGATCGGTGGGGTAGCGATGGTGTGGTCCACAGGTAGATCTATGAGGCCCACGCTGAGCTCAAACTGGGAGAAGAGGGTGATGGGGAAGGAGCGATATGAAGGAATGGACTCGGGCTCCTGGGTCATATACACCATCCACAGGGCTGAGAAGAAAAGGTTAAAAAATGCATATGATTTAGTTGAAATGTTTAAGGCTGGGCTGCACCAACAATGATTAATGTTAAACCTGAATACATCATAGTTTAAGTTTAAACTAAACAGTTGATAATTCGGTCAACAAGTTTTTCCTCAAAGGAGGAGAACTTAGAGCTTCTCTACAGAGCCACTATGAATAGGCTAACTAAGCTAACTAACTTTTTAGCTAACTAGCAAACAATATGACATGTTTTGTTGTTGGTTTTTACTTTTTTTTTGCAAATATTGTAACATTTTGTGAGCTTTTTAGCTAGCTAGACAACAATATATGACTTTTAAATAAAGCTTTCAAGCTAGCTAGCAAAAAGTTTTTCGCAAGCAAGCAACCAATATTAAGTTAAATAAATAGTTGTTGCATGCCAACATTGTAATGTTTAGCTAACTTTTTAAGTTGTAAGAAAACAATATAACATGTTTAGTTTTAGTTAGCTTTTTAGCTAGCTAGAAAACAATATTACATCTTTAAGAAAAACTTTTTGCTAGCTGGCAAACAGTGTAATGATTTTTTTTAAGGAATACAGAGCAGCAGAAAATTAATAGTTTTCTCTCTATACTTAGTTTGATCCAGACCGTACTTTTCTTTATTTAACACTAATTATTTTAATTTGGGTGAGCAATCATCTCCACCTTGTTTGAACTCTATTGGGTTACATCACTAAACTTGGATTTACTAAAGTGAAAACTTTTCTTAGTTGTGCGACAGAGTTCTGCTTAATTTTATTCATTTTAAACCTAGTTTTGCCAAACTCTGATCTGACCTACTCTTTGATTAAATTAATCTTTGTTGGTGCAATTGTCTTATTTCTTATCTTACAAGCTCTATCAGGGTCAAAGGTTTGTTTGTACATGCCGTCCAGAATATACTCACAGGTGGAAAAACCAATGAGCACAATGAAACTCAGCCACATAAACTTTGTCAGGTCTCCAAATATAATCTAGGGGGAAATGAGACACATGTTAGGTCAGTCTGCAAACACAAATAGGTAAACCACAAAAACCAAAACAACAACTGAATACATCTGCTTCAAAAACACTTCAGTACAGGTGTGTGTGTGTCTAACAAACTATTTCAATGTGACTCATGAGCTCCTGTTACATAGCGTGCACCTCTATGTCTGAGTCCAGGTTGTGCTGACTCCTACCTTCTGTATCATGATGACATAAGGGCCGAGCATTTCAAAACCTCGGGCAAAGAACATGACGTTGCACCAGCCGAGAACTAAACTCACGGCCATCACCACGTCCTCTCCCTGCACCTCGCAGGCTCTGAACACGCACAGCAGCACCACCAGACAAGCGTAGCTAATACTGGACAAAACAAACAAAAATAATAATAGAAGATATTTAATAATGCTGTATTTAAAAGAGCGTAAGTGCATAAGACTGTCATTACACTTTCATAACCATGTCATGACAGCTGCCGTGAACATCAAGGAGTCTATGAATGTTCATGAATGTTTTCATTAAATGTCATTTGGTCAGTTATGTAATCTTAAATGCAAAGTTATGACAGCTTGACATTTATCATGTCAAAAATGCCTTTGTTATGACAACTATCAAACTTAAAGAAACTATTTAACTTATGTTAGCATTACTTTAGACTACATTATACAAGTCTTATTACACAGTCAGCAGCTTAATATACAGCTTTTGTCACAGCGTCATGATTCATTTCCTGGATGTCAACTAAAGCAGTACCATTTGGATTTGTCATAAAGATGTCATGACATGTCATAAGGCCAGCTGGACAACAGAGTATTGTACCAAGGTGATTTTTACTGGGAAAATGATGGACTGACAGCAGTTAGCTAGTTTACTTGTTGCTAAAGTAGGCTAACCTCTGCTGTTATCTGAAACTGGTGTTAGCTTGTTAGCTCAGCTAACTGTGGAGCTAGCCGCCTAATTAGCTGACTCAGCCCCGGGTTGCCAGGAGCCAAACCCAGCAAGAAAACCATGTCAGTACCGTATTCTCTGTGGTCAAACAGCCTCAAAGATCAATGGTGGCCAGTTTGACAGGGAATACAGTGCCACAGCTAACTGTGCTAAATGAGCTAACTACCTTACGACAGCAACAGATACTACAGACAGTAGTTAGCCTAATTCAGCAATAAGTAAACTAGCTAACTGGTTATCAGGTAACTCTGTAAGCTAAATCACCCTGGTATTGACTGTATTGTCGCCAAACTGGCCTCATAACATTTAATGGCATCTTTTTGACAAGTATAAAATATACGGCTTTTCTTGAAGTCTAGGAAATAATTCATGACATGGTCACAAAAGCAATTGACCGTGTAATAAAATTTGATGACATCTTTATGGCAAGTACAAAAAAGTACCGCTGTACTTGAGGTCAAGGAAAATATTAATGACACACGTGACGGCCAGTGTCAAAACCAACCACGTATGACAGTTTAATGTAGGCTAATATTATAACATAAAGCTTAGTGTCCTTAAGTTTGATAATGTCAATTTGTCATGAAAAAATGACATTGACAAGTTATGTTTTCTTGATTAATTTCAAGTTGTCATGACAAAGACATCTCAAACAAAGTCAACTTGCAATTAAAAATGACATAATTGACCCTATGACACTTAATGACAACATGACATGTAATGACAGTCTACTTCAATATAGTGTTACCAGATATTTTACAACAGCATGGATTGTTTGACCGTTTAGAGGTGCTTCAACTCACAGGATGACATGGAAGGGGCCTCCAAGTGCTGTCTGGCCGAAATAGCGCTTTGCCCCAACTCTCAGTATATCAGGGATCTGTTGGAAAGAGGATACAGGAGGATGTAGCAGTGAAATACACTGTGTGTACAATATGTACGAAGATGAAACATGTTTCATAAAATCACCTCCAGCAACAGGATGACTAAAGCTCCCAGGACGCTGATGATCTCGCCTGCCAGCCGCAGGTTATCCTCATATGTCACATAACTCTCCTGAGGCACAGAGGAAGGAATATAGATGTATTAATATTAAAAGTATGTTATTATTAGACTGTGTGTCATATGCAGGTGCACAGTCTGAACTTTACACAGCTATGAGCTTTTTATGCAGTTTTATGGTAGTGGTGTAATAAGATTTTGTTTTTATCATTAGGATGGGATCATTCTCAAACTTTTTTCAGTGACATACCTGCTTCAATTTATTTTATTTATTTATTTATTTATTTATATTCAGCCAAGTACCCCCTGACCAATGCAAAACATTTTTGGTAAGAAAAAAAAACAATATAAGGAGGTACAATACAGAATTGTGCCATTAATGTCTGATTTCTTAAACAGCTTTATTAAAAACTTACTTACTTAATTACTGCTAGTTTCAACAACGAATCAATTTTCTTGAATGAATATGGAAACAGGGTTTTATGACACATTGCACTGAATGCAGAAATACTGAATATAAAATGTGGCGTATCAAACTTACATTTACATTTTTTATTAAAATCGCCATAGTATAATTATTTTAGGAACCATGCATAATGGATTTTTAAAAATTTACTTTAACAAAAAAAAAAAAAAAACTCATCTCCCCCCTGCAGTAGTACCCCATAGGCTACGAGGGCTACCAGTACCCCTATTTGAGAAACACTGATTTAAAGAAGCATTCTGCATAAACAGGGTTTCTCTTTGTCCAAAATAATTTCATGTAAAATGTCTATTTTATATATCCCTCCTTTGAGAGACATTTATCTAACATTAATTAATAAGGGGGGATATATGATGCAGCCAACAAATGTCACATAAATATATGGTATAATGTTTTTATATTCTATCACAAATAACGGTGTAATTATTTCTGTGTATACTATGAACGTTCTGTGACCTTAAGAGGTTGTTGACTTCAACAGTGCTGTGATGCAACATATTCTTAGGAACACCAAAACAATGAAGAATCTGTGGATGGGGTTCTCAGAAATGACCACTTGAGGAAACATATGGGATCAGTCACGGACACACACACACACACACACATACACAGATGAGACTTTATAAAAGGAGGTCGCGCAGCTTTGCTCGTGCTTTCTATTTGTCAGATAAAAGTGCTCCTCTTATGTACTAAGCTCCCGTCTCTGTCTCGTCTCTGCATCAACTCTCATTTGCCACCACAGTATTTAAGTTCCACTGTATAAAAATACTCCTTTACAAGTAAAAGTCCTGCATTCTCATTTCACTTCAGACAAAATATATAAGTGTTCAAAAATGTACTTAACACAAATTGTGAACATAGTACCTGCAAAACATGGGTGAATTTTGGGGAGATTATTTCCTGTGCATGTTTCATCAGATATGAGATTATATATAGATTTTCAGGAACTTTTAGAATAATTCTCTGTCTGCATTATGTTTTTATTGATTTATTTACTTTTCAACAGTCATACCTACTCAGTAGTTTTTAGACAAATTTAGGGTTTTCTTGTCCCTGACATTTGGGCGTAGTTCAGTTGTCTAATGCAGGACGATCTACACTGTTTAGCAGGGAGTGAAGACTGTGAATGTAGATTGTGTTCAGGTTCGGGTTCAGTTTTGAGTATTTTCACAAAAAGGAATGAAATTCCAAGATACAGGTCTTCTGTATATTTAAAAACAAAAACAAAACCTTTTTTTTTACTCGCCTTAAAATCAAGAAAGCCTTGCAACCTTCTGCTTTGGTGACACCTAGTGGGAGTCAGGAACCCCATGTTGGGAACCATGTTATTTTTTATACGTATATATATCAGTTTATTGTTGTTTTTTAATTTTTATTTTAACTCACTGAGTAATTTTAGTGTATCTGAGTTGTTTGGTCTTAGTGTCACATCTATGTGCCTTGTGAATTGCCCCACTAAAGACAAATAACGTTATTGACTGATTGACTGAATATACTTAGTTATATTCTAACACTGGTTATATATATATAGTTTAAAGTTGAACTGTGACCCTGAAATATGACATGTATGTACTTAAAACTCTCACACACATGGAGTGTTTTCTGGACTCGGATGGTTTTGTCCATGTCTGACTTTGTGTAGTTCTCCGGAGTGTCCTTTAGAGGGCGATATGCACAACACAGTGTGAAGGTCCCAATGTACAGGAGGTACAGAAACAGCAGCAGCCTGTCACAAGAGAAAAAACAGACTTTCAAACAAGACTGGACATGTGAACGGTTCAGATATTTTACTTCACACACTGACATCGTTTTTTACCTGAAGTAATGTTTTCCATACAGGTTCCACTTCAGACTGACCAGCTGCCTCACAGGCGTCACCTCCAGTATCCCTCTGGCCTGGAAGACAAAAACAACATTTTATTTAATTTATTTTCTGCATCACATGTAATGATTTCTAAGCGAAATCAAAGGTGGCAAAAGCACAGACATTCTGTACTCAAGAGAAGTACAGATGTGTAAAAAAAACAGAAGTACTGATTCAGAAGTGAAAAAGTGAAATTCACTCAACGTCTAAACATTTCTCCTGGCTGTTCCTGTGGAGAGTGAACTGAACCTCACCTTTTCTATGTGGTCTATTTGTCCTTGTTCCATCTTTTTCATCATGTTATGTCTTTTCTGTAGTTTTCAGGGTTGTTACATCTTTTTAGTTTTTCATCTTGCTATGTCTTTTAGTGTCTTCGTAAAATGTTTTTCATCATGTTATATTGTTTTTCATTTTGTTTTGGTCTTGTTACATCTTTTGCATTGAATTTCGTCTTGTTACGTCTTTTCAGTCCTGTGTGTCTTTTATGTCTTGTTACATCTTTATTTTCCCCATCATGTCATGTTGTTTTGGTCTTTTTACTTCTGTGATCTTGATATGCACTGAAGGCTAGACTAAGAATTTCCCTTTTCTAGATTCACATAGTTAAAATAAGACACATAAAACAAGTAATCATATTTCTGTGTTATTCTTCCATTCATTCATGCTGAAATTGGTCTTGATGTTGGAATGGCAGCACACAAGGATGCAAAATAAAAATAATGAGTAATTTTCTTCAGATGAATTAAATCTAAAGTTACGAGGCTGGTTTGAGAATGTAATGAGTAGAACATAAAGATACTTGTGTTAAAATGTAGGTGAGTGAAAAATAAAAAGTTGTCAGATACCTAAAAAAATCTGATTAAGTACAGTAACAAAGTATTTGTACTTAGTTACTTCTCACCTCTGACCAAAGTACTGTATATCTTGTGCTGTACCTCTCTCTGGTGACTGGCCACAATGAGCTCCAGCACTGACATGTTGTCAGCCCACGAGTCGATCTCCGTCAAGTCGTACAGGTTGGAAGTCAAAGGGCCCAGGCTCCACTGGACTACACGCCTTTTATTAACCAAATGCTGAAAAGCCTGAGAGAGACAGAGGGAATCATAGGGTGAGAATGGGATTAGTGACATAATCTGCTCCACCTTTCATGTCAGGTTTTCATCCTGTGAGCCCGACCTCCCCCCAGGCTTCACTCACCACAACATTTCCCTCTTTGGCAGCCAGTTTAAAAGGTGTAAGGCCTCGGTAGTTGGGCACCATGTCGAGTTGCACTGACTGGTCCAGCTCTGCATCGCGTGCCATAATCAGGTCAATGGCCTGGCACGCAATCGTCTTGTTGGGCTGCAGAACCAAAATGTGAAGCACTGTGTTACCTAGACACAAAACAAGGGAGAACAATGAGGGGAAAGAGTGTAGAGACAAGAGGACCAAGAGGAGAAGACAGAAGGTCATTAATAATAAAAATATCACGCTGATACACAGATAAAATAATAAAATAATGCTGCACTCTTCTCCTACAAGAGGAGGTGAAGTATTTCATACCACGGTAATCCTGGACCCTGGTGCTGGCGCCTGCATCGATCACCATGGAGATAATGTCCTCATTCCCAGCACATGCAGCAAAAGACAGGATGTGCTCACCTGTTCAACAAATTTACATAAAAACAAAAATTATTTTGTTTCCCGTAGCATAAAATCACAGATTTATATATATATATATATATATATATATATATATATATATATATATATATATATATATATATATATATTAGAAAATTCTGTCTAATACTTACATTTCTATATATACACGTTCATTAGAAACAACTTGGGGTTCATTATGACTTCAGCCAACCCAACTATTTTACTGTGATCTTGCTGACAGTAAGCATGCTGACTTACCGTAGTAAATAAGCCCTCCTATCCTCTTCCTGAAGTACAGGCCGGTGACTCGCGGTGTAGCCACATCACCACCACGACTAATCAGATGTTGAACCAGATTGATATTCTGATTCACCACAGCGATGTGGAGAGGAGTTACACCTGAGACAGGGTAGGGAGCACATCAGTCCACTGTAAAGTTTCACCTGCTTTGTTTATGTGAGACTTACATTAAACCAATTTTACTGTTAATAGTCCTGTTCCTGATGAGCTTAGCTGCAGCCAGTGGTGGGAAAAGTATTCAAATCATTTACTTAAGTAAAAGTAGCAAAACCACACTGTAAAAGTACACCATTACAAGTAAAAATCTTGAGAAAAAAGTAAAAGTACAGGAGTGTTGGTGACAAAATGTAGCTTCAATGTTAGTGGTGAGGTTGTAGATTGTAACCAACTACTGTACTCACAGAACTATCTCTTTTTAAGTGTACAGGAGAAACTATGGTGGCCATGAAACTCACAAAAATTACAAAAGGCTGTATGTAGTGCCAGTGTTTGGTTTGTCTGTTCTGGGCTACCATAGAAACATGACAAGCAACATGACTTTCCGTGAAGGTTTGTTGTTGCAGTTTTTTCTTCATTTGTTGGCCATGATGCTGTTTTATTCCCTTATTACACAACTTTGGAGAACAACTCTGACTGGTTAATTCCAGTTTTGCGTCAGGTCCTTCATGGCCCTGCCATGGTTTGGCCATAATAGCTCACTCACTGTACATTTTTCCTTACATATTTGCTGCCAGTTACACCAAAACCTCACAGATTTGACTGATTAATTGAATTACTGTCCTGTAATATGTTACTGTATTTACTGTATTTGAAACCTCAGAATTGTTCATGCATTTTG
This sequence comes from Lutjanus campechanus, assembly GCA_027495735.1. Classification (NCBI taxonomy): domain Eukaryota; kingdom Metazoa; phylum Chordata; class Actinopteri; order Lutjaniformes; family Lutjanidae; genus Lutjanus; species Lutjanus campechanus. The sequence goes on along the minus strand of JAJHUR010078517.1, from coordinate 11,384 downwards.
TAACCTGAACCTAACATGTGTATAACCCATCATAAATCTTAAATGCAACTATGCACATTAAATATTTATTCATTTTAAAATAGACCTTGTAATTCTGAGAAATTAAATTCCCCATACATCCATCTTTGATGTTCATCTTTAATATTTTCTCTCAGTCTCTTAAATTCTTAATATTCTTGAAGCTGTTGACTTAACCTGTGAGGCTGCACAATACAATTTAAACAGCATGATGTGTGTTTCTGCTCGTTTCTGTGCCTGTGAGTGTGAACCTTGGAAGAGCTCGGAGGTCATGGGCTCGTTGATGAGTTCAGGAGCTCCGTCCATCAGAGCCATGGCAGCGTCCAGGTTATCATTCATCACTGCAACATGAAGGGCTGTCTCACCAAGAGCACCTGAGGGAGAACAACAACATACTGAAGATTAGATTCACAGCCACTGTATTCTGTCAGAACCCCCCCCCCCCACAAACTTTTACTGTATCTGACAATCTTTTTTTAAACATCTTAATTAACTTACCTACATATTTATATATTTGGACTTTTGTTTTTATTTATTATTTAATCATGTGTTGTTGTATTTCTACCTGTGTTCATATCATATGATTTTGAATCTACTGTGGCATATAGAACAGGATGGGTGGGGATGCGCTATGTTTTTGTTAACTGGTAACTTCTGGTGCATTTGCATATGTTATACTTTGTTTATTACACATCTTTGTTAAATGCTTGATTCCGATTGGTCAATTATGGCATTTTAAGGTCTGTCATTTCTGAATGGGAGACCGTTGCTTTGAAGAACAGATCATTGCTAGATGCAGTTTTGATCATCGACTCTGGTGTAGCAATATAATCAATTTTAAATTAATATTTTGTGTCAAATGATTTATTTTTTGGTAAGCAGCCAAGTAATAAAGGGGCTAATGTACAGTGAGCAGGTCATTATTGCAGGATAACCCCCTTCAGGGTAATTCAAAATAACCTGCACCATCCTGTCAAGATTTATTTCACAATGATGACTCACTTACTGACCATTATTCATGACATATTTCCAATAAATGCATCCATACAAAAAAGACTTGACAGTTCAGCCTTACCTCTTTCAAAGATGTTAGTGGATGCACAACTTAACAGTTTCTTGATGCAACCAACACTGTCGTTTTTAGCCGCATAGAAGAGAGGGATGTCATTTATGCTGAGAGAAGAAGCACAGAAGAAAAAAACACATGTAATATATTCAAACACCTTCACAGCTGCATGTAAGTAATTAGGCATAATCCAATTATTGTTGAAAACAGTGAGAAATTATATCTTATATTAGTTTTTTACTTTTTGGTGTGGAGCAGAAACGTCTCATCCAACATCTCGTTCCATCCTTTCTTATTTTGAAGGCGAAACCTCAGCTGGCTCCACCAATGATTGAGCTCACTCGGAGCAGATCTGGCCAGAGACGGAGACATTGACACCTGATATTTGACTGGAAGAAACAAATGAAAAGTTAGGTCCACATAGAGGGACACAAAGAGACATAGGACAGGAGAAGACAGAAAGGGGATATTTAGAGAGAAAAGCAGCGCTGTAAAAAATCATACAGGAATTTAGGGGAATCATCTAATCTTTCCTCACTAATTTAATATAAAAATCTGTCATTTATTATATTATAAGTTATTAAGCTTAAAATTTCCAGTATTTATTTTAAGAAAACTTCTGAACTTATAAACAACTTCTTCTAACATGATGAGTTGAATAAATGTACTGTACAGAGTTCAATCAACTCATTAAATTAAGTTTCTAAAGAAACATGATCAGCATTTTAGCAGACTTCCCAACATGCCTTGTTTGAGAGTTAAAACTCTCCTGAGACCCTCCTTTTTATTGTTTTAAGAAAATATATATGATAAAAAAAACTTACTTTATTTGTAATGTTGAGTACAACTGAATTATTATCAAGTTTATTTGACACAATTTTTTGTTTTGGATCAATACTAATACTATTGTTTAAACATACATTTCTTGCTGTATGCATTTTGTTTTGTTATTGTTATATTATATCTGTTATGAATAGAATGTACATATTTTTTCATTTACATTTTCTTATTTCCTTTTTTCTTATAATTTTTCCACACTTAAACATTTTTCTATTCTTGAATGGGAGCAACATAACATGATAAATTTCCATGGATCAATAAGGTATTTCTGATTCTGAAGGAAAAAAACTCTTCAGCTTGTCTTTTCAAATTCAGTCAACTTAAAATTTTAAACAAGCCCTTTTTTTTAAGTTAGAAGAAATTGTTTACTTTTTAAAATGAGTGAGTCAATTAGTCCATCATTTAGGCCTTGAACATGTATTATTTGGTATTTTATTCAGTTGTTTGTTTTCAAAATAAAATACAATAAAACTAATAAACAAAAAATCTTACCCTTAAACAATAAAAGTGCCGCTCCTGAACTTCTGGTGACGCTCAGTCATAACACTTGGTCAAAATTGGACACAACACCTATGAACTGTCCCTGAGGAGAAGTGAAATCCCTGTGGCATCACCATTATATATGACCCAGCCATGAGGGAGGAGACATGTGGAGGAGTTGAGGATGAATGGGTGGAGGTGGGAGGATGAGTGAACAGCGGACAGGTAAGACAGAGAGAGTGAACCTTTAATGAACAGGTAGACTTTCACCACAGCTCAGGGATCCCACAAAGGAAAGTTGTGCTTTAAGATCCAACACACCGTTTGGAGCAGGAACTCCTTTATCATGCTGATCTGAAATTATTGTTGAGATTATGTCACTTAAAAAGTGATGGTCCCGTCCCTAATCCCAGAACATGGCCCTGTTATCACCAGGCCTGTCTGCATTCCACTAACCACCAAAACCTGCATGGCCTCTATGAAAATTCTGCAACATCATGACAGTCATCACATTGCACTCATCGTTTCTAGTGAACCGTTAAGAAAACCAGTTTGGAAATTGCAATGCATGCAAGTTTGAAACTGGGTTTGTAATTTAAACCTGATATTAAAGCATGATTGTCCAAGTTGCATTTGATTCCTGTTGCTCTATTACACATTTTTCCAGGTGAAACTGGGATTATTTGTTGTAGTAAATATGGGCATGATGCATGATTTTCCTACATGTTGCATCTTGTACACACATGCACAGCGAGCTAGCTTCATTCACAATGATTTAACGTGTTGAGCACCATTGATGTGTCAACAGGAATGATCACAAATACGGTAATTGCCACATTACAAAGACCATAATGATCATTTGGAGGCTGGTAACATCATGTCACTTTCCTCTGAGGGGGAAAACAAAAAAACATCTTGTTTTGTTTTGTGAGATTTTAATTCTTTTTTTTTTTTGTCAGGAGAGTTCATTTGGCAAAAAGCTGAGTCACTGATTTAATTTCCACATTTGTAAACTGCTGAATCAGTCATCTTATACAACAGCCCTGGTCAGCTCGGATGTAGCGTTACAGGTGTTTTGCTGCAACATTTATAGGTCCTGACTAACAGGCTGGTGAGCCGCAGGATAAACAGGGTTTAGGACGACTCTATAGGAGGCCCTGATGATGGCTGCAGATGTGGCCGTCATTGAGTGCTGTGGAGATAATAGCTGTTTACCAGACGGAGAACACCATCTTTAAGCAGTGTCATAAAGACCAGTGGTTTCCACTCTGTTAATGTCTTTATAAAGAAACAATAACACCATAAAAACACGATTTTGTGGTTCATATGTCTGTTGTTTCCAGCACCTCTTTCACAACACTGTGTTAATTAGAGTCGGGACACCACAGCAAACAATTATTACGGACATGTCTGCTACACTTATGACAGCTTATTCAGAGTGACTTAACATAATGAAGCTCAATGATCATTATTAAAACAAAAGCATCATATTAAAAAAGTAAGAAAACCATAATTTCACGAGGTTCAACATGGAGTCATCATATAACTTTAACTTTTTTTTAAACATAATATTCAAACTTCCAGTTAAACTTTTAATCTGTCAGTACTTTCAGTGTTTTTTTCCCTCAGTTTTGTCCTTCACAACTTTAAAGTGAGACTAAATAGAATTATATAAATAACATTTTCTGTCATTTTTTCTGATCACACAATAATATCAAATGGAAAATTACAATGGATTTTATGAATAATTCACATATTGCACCATATATATTCAGAATCTTTACTTAAGTAACGTAATACAGTATAAAGAAAATCAGTCTCACCAACATAAATGCTGCTTATACATTAATGAATCAGTGATAATAATCCGGTATTTACGTCCAATAGAAGGGACCATTCATATGATAAGTACTTTTATTACTTTGAGTATATTTTGCTGATAATATTTCTTTACTTTTACAGTATATTAGTCAGACTTTGAACAAAAGGCTTGTAATGGAGTTTTTTTTTTTATTGTTGGATCACTACTTTTATTTAAGCAAAAAGTCTAAATACTTATTAAACCTTTATATCTACACTGTAAAAATTCTCCATTGCAAGTAAAAAGCAGTCAGCTGCAAGTAAAAATTCTGAATTCAAAATGTTACTCTGTAAAAGTGCATAAGTTTAACCTACAACATACTCTCAAAGTTTAAAAAAAAATTTCATCATGCACAATTACTCCTTTTAGACTGTCATCATTTACATTTACATTATACTGCTGGATTAAGAAAGAAGCATTTTAATGTAGCTGCTTATGGTGAAGTCCATTTAAGCAACTGTAAATATAATGTACTGTTGTGTAGTTTAATCTATCACAATACATCACATTTCATAAAATAGCCATACATTTTTACACAAAATCAAAGTCTGCACAATAAGTAGTAATCATAGCTGTCAAATAAATTCAGAGGATTAAACAAGCAGTATTTAATTATGAAATGTAGTTGAGTATCAGTATCATAAAATTTAAAATACCTATAAAGTGCCTCAACATTGTACTTAGGTAAATTACTTGAGGAGATTCACTCAGCTGCTTTCAACTGCTGGATATTTTCTGTCTGGAAACATGATGCTCTGTACTATAATCTAAAAAACATTTCTGAAGGTCTGAACAATGTTTGGCCACTCAGTTTGTGATTATAAAACTGACACTGGGACCATATGAAGACCAGTTAGCCAACGATGCTTCAGTCTGATACAGTAAAATACAGCACAGTGCCAGCCGTGTCAGACGGGCAGAATAATGTGGGGCGTTTATGTAAGCATCTTACTATCAGTCCAGATCTGCTGTGATATCAGCGTCAGTGGGACATGTGGGAAACCAGTGTCTGTTCTTATTGCTGCTGATCCCTGCAGATCCCAAACTGAGATTCTACTCAAACCTGCTGATCTGTTCACTCTTTAACATTGTGAAGGTGATATTAGTTCATCAAGGTGAACATATAGTCATTTATAGTAGCTGATGACTTAAGGTTTGAACCACACAAATCTTTTTATTAAACATTGCAGTATGTTTTCTCTGATGGATGCCATTATGAACCATTGTTTGTTTATTAGTTTGTATGTTTGCATCAGCACATCAGACCACAAGATATATGCTAATGTGCAAATGCTTCAACTCTAACTTGTCTTTCATGAAATAGTGAAAATGCATACAAGTTATGCCAAATATTGTCCAAAAAACATTCACTTTTCTCTCATATTTTCCATACTTTCTTACCTTTTGGGAAAAGAGGGATCCTTTTTGCATCTAAGAGCTCCATCATGGCTTTAAGGTTGGCAATTTCGGTAAATTTTGGTTCGGTAATTCTACAAACTTTTTTTTTTTTGCAAAATATGAAGTGTACGAAGGTCAGTGGGATAAGAAGCTCCCCAAATGATGTTGCAGTTTACGAGGTGGGGACAAACTGATATACAAACTGAGACTAAGACTTTCTAAAATAAAAAACAAATGCAAAATTTTAAATAAAATCATATCATTTATTTTACAAATTTGCACAATTATGGAGTAGTGGTGAACACTCATACAAGTAAACAGCTAATAATGTGTGTAGCCTGACACACTTGTCTCAAACACACACACACACACACACTTTCACACACACACCCACACACACACACAGCGTCATGTACAGCGTACACCTGATGTACACATTAACACAGCCTCATTTATAGCACACACACACACACACACACACACATGTCACAGTCACACAGGTACATACAAAGCATTTTGCCTCCTTCCTTCAAGTGTAAATCAGATCAGATTTTGTCCGTCTTTCCCGTTTCACACATTCACAACGCTTCAATGACTCAGTGTCTTTACTCTTGCAATCAAACAAAAAGAGGTGAAGTGTGAAATGTACACATAAAGGTGGGTGCTGTTCAGTTCTGTCCTCGTCACAGATGGATATTTGTGTTCGCAGCTGAGGTGAAGTTTGTAGTATCACAGTACATGAGCTCTGTCATCTCTGAGAGAGTGAGAGTGAGCTGTACAGACAGGGCTGCTCTCAAACCCTGGATATGTCTTTTGAAGAGGGAAAAACATGGCTTAAGCATCTTTTTGTTTCGTTTTTTCTTTCCCAATGTCATGGCAGTGATTCATGTCTGACCTCAGGGTTTGCAGTACTGGTTTTGGACTTCTTAATGTCTTTGAAATTTGTTGGAACACTGAACAAACTATACATATTTCTGGAAGCTAATGGTAATACCTCATAAGGCGAACCATAGGTTCCTAGGTAGCACACTGTTTTCTTTTTTGCTAACAGGTTTTAGCATTTGGTGTTTTTAAGTAGAGAGGAAGTGATATAACTTTACAAACAACTCAAAAAATATTAGAAAAAGGCTTTGATTGTCTTCACGCAATTCTTTGTGTGGAGAGATCTCCATGAGTATTTGAACAAAAAACACATTTTTTGTACTCGATGAGGGTAGGACATTGAAAAGTTTCAGGGAGGAGGGACAGTAGTGGACGAGGAGGTGAGAGGTAGGATTGCAGGTGAGGAGCAAAGAAGGCAGACAACAATAGAGTGAAATTTAGTGAAAAACATCGAGGAATCTTTAATAAAAGTCCTCCTTCTCCTCAGCAACTCCCTAACCTCACTTTGACCTGGACTGCAGCTTCCATAGTGCATCTCTCCTCTGTTATTTGTCTTGAGTGACTGGAAGGAAGTCCGATCCTCCTTTTTTTCCACCCCTTCTGGTTGCAGTGTCGGGTTTGTCAGAATACACAGAGGGGTGCGCTCAAAAGCTGATTCTCTTTCTGTTTTGGTTTAAAATGTGCTCCATCGAAATGAATGTTACAGAAACCAGACACAACAAGCAGAGGACTGTGAAACCACAGAGATCCATGGCACAGGCTGTGCTGTAGGTGGATTTCACACCTCCACCTGGCCCTGCCTCAGATGGGCCCGGAGCTGCTGGGCTGCATTGAAGATCTTCCTCTGGTGTCCCAGCAGGTTCACCCCGAGATTCTGGACATCTCTGAAGGAGAAAGCAGATCAAACGTGGAGTTCAGTTCAACACTTTTATGTCCTAACTGATAATCTGAGAGATAATACTGGTGTTTGCATGTGTTAGTTCATAAAAGCCTGTAGTAGCTCAGGATTTTTCATGCTCATATTGTACCTGCCCTGATTTAGGTTATCTTTGTTTATTTCTATAAAAAAAATCTTATTCTTCTACTTTGACTTGAAACATTTGTAGCCCAGGCTTTGAAAAGTGTCATATTCATAAAGTTTTACTTACTTTCTCAAAGTGCTTTAAAGGGATAGTTCAGATTATTTGAAGTGGGGTTGTAGGGTTGTGAGGTACTTATCAATAGTCAGTGTATTGGCTACAGTAGGTGGTGGCCGACACGCCTCCATTCTATTGATTTTTTTTTAGATGGACTGTTTTTTTAAGTGGCTATAATACATTTTGCTGCTGACCCTGTCCAGAGCAGTACATTGCTCAGCTTCCTACACCAGCACTCCGGCTGTTTCTCCAAACAGGGGGCGTTTTAACTGGCTTCAACTGTAATTAATTCGCCGACTCAGTACCTTATACAACCCCACTTCAAATAAACCAAACTACACCTAAATAAGTAAATAATTTATAAAAATTAACCAGCTTTTAATCCAGTGAAATATCATATCCAAAGCTCATCCTTGAGCACACGTGAATGAAATGGTCATCTGATAACAATTAAACCATCTACATGAAAACTGATCAATTCTGTCTGCTGTGGAAGGCAAACACGTGATTGAAAGCAGACCATGTGTTGAGAATTTTCTTATTAAGTTTGTTTCCATTGTAACAAATTAACATTCAAGCTCTGCTTTTACTCAGTCTGTAAAAGTGTAGAAACTGTTGAGCATGAAGGTGCCTTCTTGACTTTGGAAGGTGATGGTGTTTGTTCAGGTATCATAACAACTGTTCAGAAAAAGCTTTAAAGTGAACCTTGAGCTCTTCTTTTGTAGTCGATTTTGTAAGGTAATATGTTTTGAGACAGTCCGTACCAGTACATTCTGGAAACATGTTTTCAGATAAACCCGAAACTTGTTTACAAGAGGTATCATCACAGACAACATGTAATCTGTTTTAAATTGTAGTCACTGTTGTCTTGGCATGGTAATACAGAACACAAACAGTGGTGACAAACTCTTTCTTGGTTGTACGTTCCAGGAAACTCTGACATCCAAGATTTAAAAACTGCCAAAATGTGTTTCATTCATAACTTATGTAAAACAAATGTGGATGAAAACAAAACACTTCCTGAAGGGTAGGAAATCTAAAATGTTTTATGTGATTTGGAAAACTGAAGTAACAGATAAAAAGACACTGAGCCACCAGTCTTCCTCTTTAACCCAAATGTCAGAGTAATATCCATCTCTACTCACTCCATGGTGAGCATGCTGACTCGGTCTAATGTGTCCAGGTGTGCCCGATCAAACTCATCCTGATATCTCTCCATCCTCAGAGCCTTCAGCCAATCACTGACTGTCGCCACTGCTGATAAGTCCGTGGGTGTGGGGCTGAGCAGCGGCTGAGAGCAGCTTCTGTAATGGTGGAAATGTCAGAAATGAGAGCATGAAAGTCCATAAATAAAACAGATTGTCCATCACCTGCTGCCTCTTGATATGTTTTGCCAGAATGTGCTGTCTCACCGAGTTGGCTCCGCCTTGAGCGAGGCAGGGTGCCTGATGAGCCGATCCAAGGAGGAGAGGAGTGAGTCGAAGCCTGGCCGGTCTCCTCGATCAGCCTGCCAGCACTGGAGCATCAGAGAGTGGAGGGCAGGGGGGCAGTTGTGGGGGGCAGGGAGACGATACTGGTCTGCTACTGCCTTCATCACCTGCAGAGAGAGTGAGGAAGATGTTAGACGTACAGTAAAAAGTAGGACAGATGGTGAAGAGTCTTATGTAATTACCTTTCGTAAAAGGTCACAGAGCACTGAGGGCTTGTAAGAATGACTAAGGAAAAATTATGCAAATTCCAGTTGCCTGACTTTTAGTCACTATTTAAATGTGCCTTTTAAATGAAGAGAAACTGGAGAGCAATAAAGTAGATTTATTTAAGTAGTTTCCTACATTTTTAAATTTTTTAACAGTTGTTCCAAAAGACCTGAAAGTCTCTAAGGTCATACCACTATTTAAGCAAAGGAATCCTCGCCATTTTTCACCAGTTAGTAGCCAATTTCTGTTTTACCTTGCTTCTCCAAAGCTTGTCTGTAACTCATTCTTGAGAATTGGGACAAAACCATATTTTGAGGGGTTTTTGATTTTTACTTTTCAATTATGCTGGTAAAATATATTTTAAAAGATTAAACTCTTGGTTATTAAACCTTGTTATGGGCAAACATCCTGGTCATTAATGTTTTTTTAATTAAATGTAGACATCAACTCTGTCACAGGGAAAATCTGCTTGAGTGGTATTCCCGCCTTTTTTAAAACAGGAAGTGAGATAAGGGGTCCTTAGAGTATAGTTGCTCTTTTAATGCCTGATTAAATCATGTTTTTGTAAAAATCTGATGGAGCTGGCGAGGAACAATATTCAGTATTTTCAAACAAAGATGATTATAATAGCACATTTTTACATCTATCAGTAGGTATTGTTAGTTTTAGATTTCAAAGACTTTTAACACATTTTAAATTTATCAAAAGCTTTTGATACAGTAAATCATATAATTCTCATTTCCAGACTCTACCATTACGTCTTTTAGGCTGTTGTTATCAAGTGTCTTAATGACCATAGAAATAGAGATTAATATGTGCCTATAAATGGTTGTATCTTAGACGGAGTCAAGCTATATTGTGGAGTACCTCAAGGATCTGTTCTCGGGCCTCCTCTAATTCCCATCTACATGCTTTGCTTGGATGTCTGATACTACACTGCCCAGTCTTTTTACTGGTGATAGTAATATCACCATATCAAAAGCAAACATTGGTTCCTTGATCAGACAGATATTCTATCATGTAATGAAAAATGATTCAGAATGAACAAACCTTAACTAAATGTAAAAAGAAATTAAATTTCTTGGGGGCTAGTGGATGAAATACTTTGAGAAAAGTTTGTTTATCAATCCTGTCTTCTAATACTCTATTATAGTTTAATGAATCAATACATATATTGTAACATTGTCTGGGCCCTTATTCTTTTTCCCTTCAAAAAACTGTTAAATTGGCAACTGCGTCAAATTGTTGTGACTCACTGGCTGCTCTTTTCAAGAAATTAAATCTGTTGTCCATTTACATAATCAGACATCAAACATGTATCTTTATATATCAATAACTGTATTAAAAGCATAGCTTACCAAATGTTTTTCATAACTTCTTTTTAATGATGCTCATTATGAGAACCATTACTCTGGAACATCAGTCCCCACTCTATCAAAAACCGCTCCGCCATAGATAATGTGCTCAATATGTGTGTTCATGTGTTATCTGTTTGTGTATTTATGCCTATTTCTTTAATGACTATTACTACAAATCGTTCTGTTTTTCTGTATATATTTTTTTCTCATCATATTAAGGAAAAATGTGTATCCATAATATCAGGATACATTGTAAAGGTTTTATTAAAAACACCTTCAGGTCCCTTACTGCTCCTGCACAATCCCTGTTATGTTCGTTTTTATATACTTTTGTTTTTATCACTTCTCTTGTGTTAATAAAGTTCTAAAAAATAGCTGAAAGAAAATGAGGGGAGAGAAAGAAATGAAACAACATGCAACAAAGGTCTCTGGCTGGATGCAAACAGTGGACGCTGTGGTTCATGGTCAGTGCCTTAACCCCCGGGGCACCATAACAACCCAGGGCCTATTCTTTTAATGGGATATTATTACACTGTGGCAATAAATCTTGTACTTAAGCAGAGGATTTGAGTGCATTTTCATTACTAATTGATTAAGACTTCCTGTGCTGAGGCAACACTCTCCTATATACTCACCTCTTGATTGCTC
>JAJHUR010078516.1:0-17637 GCA_027495735.1 Lutjanus campechanus | reverse complement strand
CTCAGTAGCGAGGAAATGTAGTGAGCGAGTGGGTGAGAACTGGCAGTTGAGGTGGATTCGATTGTTTTGTCTCTGATCTAAACTGAGGCTCCAGAACCGCACGCAGCGGATCAGTCAGGATCAGACACCTAATCATATTTATGTGTAAACATTTTAAATTATTTAATGGATAAATAGTTGTATAATCTTTGTCGGTACACATTACGATAACACTATCCTTCTAAATTATTATATATGGTTATAATACTTTATAAATCATTAATAAGCTGTTACAATACATTAAATAAAAAGCACAACAGTGACGCTTTTCAGCTTCATCAGATATCTGAAGCATTTAACCACCGTAAGCATATCTTAATAGTCAAAAAGTTTCATTTGCCATCAAATTAACATCAAATGACCAGATTTTTGGTATCTTCTTCAGGACAGAATTCCAGGTGTTGCACACTTGATGATTTTTTAATTTGGTGTACTGATCACCCAGTCATCAATAAATGTTGATGTTTTGCAGTTTTGTTAGTTATAAATGTTAGTAACTCATTAGTAAGATTCTTTATTGTCTTTGTACAAAAGAAATTTGTTGGCACAGTCTATACAGCACCTCATAACACAGCACAGAAGACATCGCTCCATTCATGCTTGTGCACAGATTACAAAGCACCTCAACACCTGGGAGTTACCTGTGTGTTCCGTTAAGTGATGCAATAGCAGAGGGAACAACGAAACTTTTGTCATAGCGCGCCCGTCTCCAGTTCAATGAACTGTATCTACGGCCAGATGGAAGCAGTTAAAAAAAAATATGGGTTGACGTGGTGCCTGGGGTCGTGTGCTATGGTTTGTGCTCCACGTGTGATGGTTTATAATTGTTAATGAATGATTTATAAACTGTTTACAACCTAATTATAAATAGTTTATAATACTTTATAGGGATAGTTTTATTTTAAAGAGGTACCCACATTTATTCTGTGTTTGCATGAAATAAATTGCTTATTCTTTATCATTATAAATATTTTACAGCACAAAAATGGTGGCTTTTGTAAATCAGTGCACACGAACAGGCAAAAATCTCCAGTCCAGCCTCATTCCTAACTCATCACTTGTTGCAGACACTTAGGTACCATCCGCATCTGCATGAGTTGCTGTTTGCTACTGAAAGTGATGCTTTCAAGTAACTTTAATGTAAACACGTCCACAGCTGTATGAGGTGCATGTATGTGTATGAGAGCTTTTGACGTAGTGTAAAAAAGCAGAAAGTCTGCACCATAGAGGAGGTGGAGCGCATGGATGGCCCAGACACCGGGGCCTTTTTCCCGTCTAAACCAAAGTTGTAAGGCGCATAACGTTACATCACATCACTTTTGTCACATGGTCTTATCCTAAACCTGAGCAAGTAGTTTTTATACTATAACCAAACCACACAGCAACTTTTTTAAAGCATAAATCACATGTTAAAACAGCTGTCTGGACATGTCAGATACAGCCGCTAAAGGGTACCTTGTGTTTAAGTATGAGACGATGACGGGCAGCGACAAATCATCGGCGTGTGACGACGAACAGCAACAAAAGCCCCGTCTAACACTGATGCGGGATTCTGTGTATTCTGTTGACAGTAGGCGGAAGCTCCGTGAAGGTAACCCACACTGACATGAACTAAAGGCCTGTCTGTTCTGTGCTTGTCTCCTCAGTGTAATGAACTCTCTGGTGGACTTAACTGCATGTCAGCCCATTCAATCCATCTGCCTGCTGGAATTCCCACTGGGTGAAGAGCAGCGAGGTGTGCTGGTGAACGCCACATAAATCACACACACACACACACACACACACACACACACACACACACACGCATATTCGTCTGACTATCAATGTCTGCTCCTTTATTATAGATGCTCCTCATATCTGCACTGTATATTATAAAGCTGTTTAATGAAACATAAATGGATGTGGTGGAATTACAATAACATGCCTCTCTGACTTTGTCTCTGACGGTGAATCCTGATGGTTTGAGGGGCCGAGCTGCTGCAGCTGAACGGGCGGTAATAACTTATAACTATAACACAATATCTGTCTGAGATCTCCAAAAGCCTCTTTAGCAAGGAAGATATTAAGAAGTGAATCATTTATTTTCCCTCAATATAAAAACCTAATTGAGACTCCTTTAGGACTTCCATTATTCATGTTCCTGTGAGCTGTGGTCAGATTCCAGATAGGCTGTGGGAATCCAAAGATCAGTGTAATTACAGTATGAAGAATGGCCAAGCGATGCATCAGACAGAAGCGATTTTCTCCCAAGGTCTCGCGGATTATTTTGCTGTTTCATTCCTCAGCCTCCCCGCCACACCAGGTACCTCGTAGATCACACAGCTACAGTATTACTCTGCTATTACCGCGCCTTACCTTCAATAGGTTTCATTTTCAGAATAACAATGGACTCGTGGCTACATTCCAGCTTCCAGGCGGGAGTTTATGAGCAGGCGGTGGGCTTAGTAGAGTCTGCTCGTATCAGTGGGAGGCACAAAGACGAGCTCTGGGGTGAGGAGGGGTGAAGACTTGAGGAGAGCAACGTGTGATCCTCAACATCCTGACAGCGAACACATCAAAAATATTGCTTAAGTAAAAGTATATATAATCAGGAAGATGTTTTCAGTGCAGAAAAAGGGTTGCTCTGACCGTTATACTATTATATATTAAACAAAAACATATTAAAATGATGATTTATTCATTTATTTTTGGTGTATATTTTAAAAAAGTACTTTATTTTGATTGGCAACAGAATTTGGAAAGGAGGGGATGATGGTCGTGTACGTAGGGATGATACAGTGTCAAGGAGGGATGAAAGGGGGTCCAAAGGGGGTTCGTCGTTTAGCTGAGTGGCTAAGAACCTGATGGGTCGAGACTCAGGGTCAGCGCATGTCTTGATGTGCTTTGGTGCATCATCCCCCCTGTGGTTTTTATAGAAGGAAGAAATAAGAATTACATAGATGGAAGCATTAACCCTACCATGCATGTCTTTGATGGTTAGAGGAAACTGGAGCATCTGGCGGAGACTTGAGTGGACACGGCGAGGACAAATGAACTCCCAGCAGAGGGAACCTGGCACGGAGGAAGTTGAACCTGAAACCTTCTTGCTGTGGGGCCACCGTGCTGACCACTGAGCAGGGAGACGGTTGTGAGAAGTGAGACAGGAGACTGAACAGGAAACGGGTGAGACATGCTCTCAGGTGTGCACAGGTGATTGGAATAGAGAGGAGCAGGTGGTTAATTAAGGAGACACGGGTGATTTGGTTATAAATCTTAAATTATTTATGGGTAATTGACATGCATTTACTATTTAATAAGACTGTGATTATAATTATTGACCGTCTCTGTTTCTGTCTCTTCTCTATTGACAGTAGCAGGAAATGGAATTACATGTTTTTACTGAATATTCAGGAAAGCTTTCAAAAATTATTTTGCTAGTTAAACACAATAAAATGCAACAAAATCATTCTGATAATATTGGAAATGTGCATGCTGCTATGACACTCCCATTCAGTGGACAATGGGACAAAGATGCTGTCGTGTTTGATCATGGCACAACTGGAATGTGACAAAGCTGCATCCAGTGGACAAAGAAAGACTTGCAGTATAACAGCATCATGCAAATGCAACCCTTCTGTCATGCGAACAAACATCCGATGTTGTCTTTTTGTTTGGAGCGGACAGTCATTAAGCACACTGTCTGATCATTCCCTCTCAGTCGACCTCTTAGAATGATCTGAGGGTTAAACTTGATTAGAAGAAGCATCAAAGCACCTTTTGTTTTCCTCAAACCGAGTGTCCATAAATTATCTGTTACCTTCTGCACAAACGCACAGATCGGAAGGAAATATTGTCAGTATCATCCAAAAAAAACCCCTCTCCTGTGCTGTCTTTTTGAAATATGAGCCTATTTGATGATCTGCTTGCATTTCAGTTTCTCTTTGGCTGCTGTTCAACTGTGTGTTTACATGTATGTATTGTTTTTTTTTTTCATTGCCCTCCCTGTCCGTCATTCTGCCTTACTGTCTTTGTGGTTTCCTGCATGTCTTGCACTCTGTTGATCTGCCTGTGTGCAGGTCTGCCCATGAATGTGTCTTGGTTTCCCAAAAGAATAAGATCCCATGTCAGAGGAAATCCGTTTGACGGGCAGACGGCTCTGAAACCGTCCGAACGACCCCTCCTCTGCTCCTCCATACTGCTGACCTTTCACATCTACAGTATCAGCACTTATTCTGTCGGAGCAGCATTTTTACACTGCATCCTGTTTGGTCTTGTGTCAGAAAGAAGAGACAAAGAGGGAGGGAGACAAAGGCTATGGAGACACTGGAGACAAAAGCACTTTCGCTGCTGCAGCTCTTGAACCGGATTCATGGCTGGCTGTTGTTTGATTAAAGAGAAGCAGACCTGGGAGAGATGCGCCTCAAATCGAGGACACAGGATGATGTTGACCTCAGTGGGAGTCTTCAGCATAATACCTTCGCTTTGTCCTCCTAATCTGTCTCTGAGAATAGACAGCTCTCCCATAATGTCAAACTATACTTGCCTGGATGTCTACAGATACTCAGCAGGACGCTGTTATCACTAGCATCACAGTGTCCACCTATTTTTCTGCATGGATTAATTCAATCCGAATGTCATATTTCATTCATGTCCCACACTTTGGGCACTTTAATAGGAGGTGTCACACCTGTCCTACACCTGAGTGGGTCAATCGTTTTGTCTTGCTGCAGATAACCTCCTCAAAGCTACTGTCATTCAGCACTTTTTGCCTCAGATATGTGTCTGCTGGAAAAATGAGAGGCATTAAAAATAGATTTGAGATGCAAACTTTGAAAAGTAGATATTTTTGTGGTACAAATCTTTCAGATGAGAGTAGTGAAGTGGGCCAGCATGGAAGCTAAAGAAACAGAGGTGAAAAGTCTGTAGGTAAATTTAGACTGAAGCATTTAATAACTCCCCCTGTCCTGAACCATCTCAACACCAGGCAGTTAATAATGCTTCTGGGTTTAGTGACCTAATATCCATTACAGTCTTTCCCCACATTTCAAGTGCATTATAAGGGTGAAAATAAACTTTACAAGACCTGAAACTAACAAAACTTTTCAACATTTCCACAATCAATACAATGTAATACACCTCCAAGGTTTTTTAAAAATAAAATTTCATTCATATTTATTGTGGCAGCTCACCCATCTGGCCTCCTGTACCGCTCTGCTGCTTTTTTCTTGCAGGAGTCTTGTGGTGGGTCGCAGGAACTGGCTGCACCCGAGAGGTGTGAGGGGCCAAAAGGCTCAAAGCAGCTGCTCTTCCAGGTTGTGCTTCCTGTTGCTAAGCAGCCTCATCATATCCTCATGGCCTCCATGCGTTTTTAGTTTGGTTTGGGTTTGCATCTGTTACAACTACAGGCATAATTTCATTCATCCACACCTGCCTCACACCACTAACTACAACCACATCTCTGCATTACACCTTATTTTCTTATTAATCAAATACATTCATTTGGCTTTTGGAACTTTTGTGTGTGTGTGAGGACTCCCTCTTGTTACAAACCTGAGCAAAATAAGAATACGATAAACTAAGAGAGAATAAAATAAACTGAATTTTTAAAAAAAAATATGAAACGCTCCTTTTAGAAAATCAGGCCACCATCACCAGAAAAATGAGTGTATAGGTTGTGTGTGCAAGCAGCCTTTTACAAACCATACATTCAGTCAAGAGACGGCTGTTTCCAACGTGAAACCACAAGTCAATGTTAACTTATTATAACTTATGTATGTTAATATATTTAATATAACACACGTAATGTAACTTACATATGTAAGTTGAAGTTCCACTGCGTAATATTTACGAAGATCTTTTGACAGAGCATGGCAGAAATTGAGTATAATATTCATAAGTCTCTTTTCATTAATGTGTAATCACTTGACAATGTGAATTGTTGTGTTTTATATCTACAGAGCGCACGATTCCTCTTCCATGGGATCCACCATGTTGTACCGTTATGCCGGTACAACAAGTTTTTGGGCCACACTGGGTTCTCCTTGACACTTGGAAGGGAAGAGTGAGGAGGAGTTTTTGCAACCTGCAGAGCTTATTAACATTGTTGTCAGGCTGTTGCAGAACCAAGGAGGAATGAGCTTTAAGGTGGAATAAGATTTTAAGTTATTTCTAGTCTTTAGCCTGACTCTTAACTGGTAAACAGTTAGCTTCTTACAGTCTGGACAAATGCAGCTTAGTAACATTACAGTGACGTCTTATTTCTTTGAAGCGGCAGCAGACAGAAAGATGAGGCATTTGCAATTTGCAAACTCACCTCGATGCCAATACATGACACACAAGTAAAACACAAGTAAAACAGACCCAGACTTTCTCCCAGGACACCACTGTTCATTTCCCATGTGAAGCCAAATGTCATTGTTGTCCAATTCTACAGTGACTTACATCACTTATTTTAACCAAAACCATGATCTCTTCATAAACCTAACCTAAGTAGTTTTTCTGCTTAAACCTAACGAATCTGTGACCGTGTCACAATGTTAGCCACCTAAAAAAGAAGATCCAGTTTGATAAAAGTCTGCTCCGCCTGCTGCTTGTTCTCTCCAACGGTCAGATGTTGTTTTTGGAGTCATCCGCAAATTATCTCTCTTGTCATGTTGGTATGAGGATGTATTTATATAGTGGTTTGGTTTGCAGACGGGATAAGGGAAGCAGTCTCTCTTCAAACTCATTTGCTTTTGCAGCACTAATAACAACATCACGCTAAATCGACCTACAGGCATTATTCACACACATAATCATACTGTAGGTGCCTGTAACTGCTCGAACGAATGAACACCCTGCGTTTGTGAGACTTTCTAGTCATGCTGTGCCGTCCGAGCTGGAGGAATTATTCATTTAAAGCAGGAAATATTTAATCACAAGTACAACCTCATCCTCTGGGTATGCAGGGCAACTCTCTGCGGATGGACACGCTCTCCAACAGCATAATGTATGTTGTATCTGCATTCAGTCCTTATACTTCTTCATTTCTCCTTTGGTTGAGAGGATAGTCAGCAGAGGTCTCAGAAGGATTAATTATAAACCCCGTAACAAAACAATCTAATGAAAAGCTGTCAATCTGTCTGCTCGTCTGTCTGATATCGCTGCCAGTCTCTCCTCCTCATTAGAACAACACGAGATAGAAACACGAGAGCAGAACTGACATGCTAAAGCCGTGTAATTTAGTCACACGGTCACGTCGAGAGGCATTTACTGTATCGTTGACTACAGTCATACGTATTGATGTGTGTGACTGTGAGCGGCTCTGAGGGCTGGAGCTCAGGGACAGGCCAGACAGAGCAGTATTATCATGCTGTATCTGTGCTTCTGTAGGGTTTAATGATATTCTGTACATCGGGAAGACACACACTGGCTGCCATCCTGCTGCTGTCCTCTGCAGCCTTGAGCGGTCTCGCAGCTACCACTTCATAACTCTTTCTCATTGACATTCATTGGAAACGTTTGAGGTGGCAAACTTTTGCTCGATGGTTTCACAGCAACAAGCTTATGAATTCAATGTCGGTTTTGTAGAACGACTCAAACACTGTTATTTTGCTCCTGTGATATGCTGGAGAGTCTTTGGTGTGCTGTTTGGAGGAAACCAGACATTAAGTTACCTACAGGAATATTGATGTCTCAAAACACTGTCTGGTACATCTCCATTTACTCTAAACTCTGCATGTCCTGATCTTCTCTGTCCGGCCACCAACACTCCTCCTCAAAACTTCCTCTGCTGAAATTACACTTCCATGTCGGAAAACACCCCAAGGCATCTTAATAGTGCCTTCATCTCTGTGCTTTTCCTGTCTTCTGGCTAAAATATGATGAAATAGAGGGTGCGCTTACAACGAAGTCAAAAGGCGGGTGCTGGAAAATGCAACGTGAATTATGTGGAGTAGAGGAGGTGAAGAGAATGTGAGAGGCCACAGGTTTGACTGCCAGGCAAGGCTTTGCAATTTTCTATCAGGATATATTCCCGGGGACTTTACCACAATTTATGAATATTTTACTGTCCGTTTTCCTCGGTGTGCCATGGCCCTGTTACAGGAGGTTTCTGTTGGAAGATGTCTGCCATTGGTTATGCTGCCTCAAATTATAGGGAGGTCAAGTGGATCACAGGAGCACTACATGTTAAATTCAAGTCGTTACATGTGAACCAGGTTTGACCCAGTATTTACTGGACCTTTAAGGTCAAAACACACTAAAAGCATCTGACGGTTGTGTTTCGAAGTACACCTTTTCTTTTAAATGGCAGAAAACACGCTGAAAGCATCTTGATGCACGTCAAACTGCCTTGACGCTCGCGCTCTGAACTTTCGATTTCGATTTTGGAGCGTCAAATGGGGACCAGAGTTTTTTTTTTTTTTCTGCAGCTGCAGTACGTGTTTGAGGAGAGTTAAATGGAGTTAAATAATAAAGGAATGAACATTGAGGAGAGGGTGCTGATGGACAACTCGCAGCAGAGAGTGAGTGAGGGAGAGTTAGATGCCGATTGGCTGACTCTTCTCAGACTGGGAGCCATCACGGGACCTTACTTAAGAAAAAATATGAATGGTAGTCAGTTGCAATAGACCAATTTTTTTTTAATCCTGTTTGCATTCTACCATGAGTTAAACATATTTTATGTTTAAAAGATAATTTTACAATCCAAGAGAGTCACAGTTTGTTGTAAAACTGTTACAGTATCAGACTGTGGTGATACATATTTAGAAAGAGGACACACACACCCCAGAGTCACATAAGTTGTGGCGTCATGACTTTCTCTCTCCATAAGCTGGCATTAGCTGCTGAAATTGTTGGTTCTAGCTAATGTAAGCATGCATCATATCTTTCATAGGAAGAAAAAAGAACCGATTATTCATGACTGGATTATTTCGGGAGGGCATATTGTTAAGTAGGGGCGCATCATGACTTGGGTTGTGATCTAAAAGTGTTAAAAATGCATTTTTTCATTTAATCTAGACTTTAACGCATCAAAAATTGTTTGATGAATAAGTGTTTAATGAAGGTTACTCAATAAGGTTGTGCATATTCCTGTTAATGTTCCACGTTGAAAACAGAAAAAGTATAAATACATGCTTAACACAGTGTCATGTGGTTCATCATAGGATTTCATAACAAGCACATTTAAATATTTATAGTATTCAGTGAGCACAGAGCAGAGTTAGTGCATAAATATAAGTGAGCTCATCAAGGCAAATTCCAATCAATCATGCTGATATGGTAATAAAGTATTGATTCCTCGTAGGTGCTACTGTTTTTTTTTTATTGCATTTCTATGTATGTCCCATTGTTTTATGCTCTATGCATTTATGATTATTGT
This sequence comes from Lutjanus campechanus, assembly GCA_027495735.1. Taxonomy (NCBI): domain Eukaryota; kingdom Metazoa; phylum Chordata; class Actinopteri; order Lutjaniformes; family Lutjanidae; genus Lutjanus; species Lutjanus campechanus. The sequence goes on along the minus strand of JAJHUR010078516.1, from coordinate 8,258 downwards.
ATGTAAGGTTTTGTGCTTTTATTATTATTGTATGGTTTGGACATTATTGTTTTATACTTTAATGTGCTTGTTCTCTGTGAGTGAATCATTTTACTATTATTTTCTGTCCTCAAGTGAGCTCTCCAAGGCAAATTAATTAACCATGTTCACATGCTAAAATATTGAATCATGAATACTTTTGTGTTTAATGGATCACTGGACCAACGTGATGTATCTTTAGTTAAGTAGCTGTCATACTGCAAGCTCCAGTGTGTAAGATTTACAGGGAGAGAATAGAATATGAAAGAATGTGGAAGAGATGGGATATCAAATTCATAATTATGTTTTTATTTGTGCATAATTACCTGAAAATACTAATCATTGTGATCTTGTAACTTCAGAATAAGCTGTCCGTATCTACACAGGGTATGGGGGTTCGGTCATGGAGGCTCACATGTTGCACCACAGTGCCTCGTACTTTCTCCTACACACTTGGAATGGGAGAGTGACACGAAGTTCCCTAATAAGACGACGTATAGCTCAGGGTTTAAAGTGCATGGCGCATGTGCATTTAGGGCGTGTCCAACTTTACTTTGCTACTTAAACGGTGCATAATCCGGTCCCAAATAAGGCGCAAAGTGGCTGATTTAGTCTCTTAAATAATCATAGGTGTGTTTTGGGTGTAAAATGAGTGTCATTTCTGATTCCCCTTCAGAACCAGGTCCACCTGCCTCTTGCTAGTTAAGAGGCGGATTCATCAAGTGTGAGAAGTGAACAGAGAGGCTGAAACGATCCACTCGTGGTGATTCAGGCACTGCAGTAAATCCACAGGTCAGGCTGTGTTTCAAGACAACAATGCGCCAAGAATCCACCTGGCAACACTTCATTTTAAGACCAACAAACCCATGCTCACACAGATGGGCACAAGTACTTTTGCTGCCCTCACAATGTAGGTGCTGGGCGTGAAAATGACATCTGCATCAGTCAGTGAATAGCAATGACAGCTTCTCTGAACTGTGCATCGCTTTGGGCTCGGTGGAAGATAGAGCCTGAAGTTTTTGCAATCTGCAAACTCATCACTAAATCTTACACATGGGTCTTTTTTTAATAAACTGTACTTCTGATCTAATCATACTTGCAAATGATATTATTTCTGTAACATTTTGTTGTCCAGAATATAAATCATTATATTCAAGGATACTGTATATTTTGACATATTATGGTTTATTAATTCATGCAATGGGTTTAACATGCTTAATAATGGAAACACATGATTTACATTATTCATACTTGATGTGCTTAATAGTTTACATGAAAAAGTGCTTATGGAAACAGCTAATTATGAGCAGTGTTAAAGGGAAAACAGTTTGATTAATTTGAGTTACATTTACAGATTTTTTTTTTAGATTTTAAAATAAGTAATATACCCAGAATGTCTTTGTTTGTGTAACTTAAACTTTAATAATATGTAGATTTGAGGTGTGAGGTGCAGAAGTTATTTTACTTTCTTTTTTGTAAAGACTGCAACACATTAGCGACTACACAACATTTATCAAGTAATGAAGCTTTAAATGAACACAGTTTCTGTAGCTTAATTTCTTGTTGTATCCTACTTCTTGATACATATACTTAAATACCTAATGCTGCATTTCTTATGTATTTTGGGCAGAACCATGTACAGGATTTTAAATTGCAGTAAAAATGTCAGATTTAGACTGAAGGCTATTTTTCAGCTGTTGTTTCTGACTTTGTATTTGTGGAAGGAGGTTCCTCCGCTTTAAGCTGTGCTCATTGTCTCCATGTTCATCTAACAAACCCTATTTTTATCCTCTCACAACTGAAACAAGTTTCCATGTAACATGGTATAGAAGGCTCCTGTCAGAGGAGAGACTCTGGCATTGTGTTCAAAAGCAACAGCTGCGGGCGAGATCTGGGAGCTCTGACTGGAGCTGTGAGGAAGGGCTGACGGAGAGGAACAGAAAAGCTTGTATTTCCTCTCTCGTCGGTCCCAGCTGCTCCATGCAACATAAGGACAAAGGAAACAAACAGGACCCAACAGAAGCAGGTCAATAAGGAGCAGACGTTTAATTTCTGTCTTTTCCACACCAGTAGACGCGGTCAGAGAAGTTATCTGAGGGATAGGAAGTAATTATTGGATGATAATGAAACTGTATCTCCAAATGCAGACTGTTGGGTGTCTTAAGAGAGTGTTACAGGTGTGCTCTCTACAAATTCAAAAGATGAAGTCATTTTGATGATATGAACTTCATATGGATGATAACTCAATATTTGTGTGATAAATATCAATACCGAACATTTGAAATGCTTTCAGTACCCTTTTTTTTTTTCCAGTATCGACACTCTGGTACCAGAAGAAATTTCTCTCTCTCCCTCTTCTCTCTCTTCCAGTTTTAACCACCTTTCCTTACCTTTACTTAAACTGATATTGAGTTTTGTAGATGAGCCTTTATTTAGATGCCACATTTGTGTTTATCAGGGGCTCTAATGGTTGGTCCATCTGCTGTAATTCCTTCAAGCCAAAGAGTTCATTGACAGATAAGGTCGGGTCATGAAATTGGCTAACGAGGTTAGGCCGGCTCAATCTCCTGTAGGCCAAAAAAATGACTTTTTAAATGAAGATAGATGTGTCCCTGTGGGGGAACTTTAATGACCTATGGTTTCTCTAAGTTAAAAAAAAAAAAAATCAGATCTTTGGACCTCCTCCTGTACAGCAGAATAATGTGAATGAGAACTCGTCTTTGGCCACTCTGAGGTTTTCTTTTCTCCTTATCCCTGATCCCTTGTTCCTAACCCTGAGCACTGTGCTGCTGAGGAGACCTGCAGAGAGCTTGACCTTTTTTTGAGGACTGGGAAAAATGGAGCTGTCTTGGAGTATGAGCTGACCTTTTATCCTGAGATCTCCTGTTTGGATCTCATGCCGCAGAGTTCCCCTTAAAATATTTTGGTGACTCATTCAGCAGCAGTCGAGTGCTGTGCTGTGCTGTCTGCTGCCGCTGAGTGGGTGTGTGTGCAATTGGGAGTGGTGAGCGGGCTCCCAGATGGACCCTGCCAACGTCTAATTACTCCCTAGGAGGAATCAAACAGAACTCAGACGAGTGTGTATGTGTGTGTGCTAGATTAAATGAGAGTCCGGGGAGTAGAAAGTGGTATATTCTGTTTCTCTCTGAAAACTAAAAGGTTTTCTGACTTTCCGAAACAGCCTGGATGTCCCACTGCAGAGGCTGTGGACACTGCAGGGCCATCCAGCTATCCAAGACAGATCAGCTGAAATATAGCGACATTTCCCATCGAGTACAGCTGGTATCACTGGTAACATGCTGGCAATTTTAGTGACTTTGAGACCCCTCAGATCTAAGTGGTTACACTGGTGTAGAGCTGTCAGACCAGACTACATGGCGTGAAATGACACGCAAAAGCAAAAAAAGAAAAAAAGGGGTTGTACAGTAATAACACCCAAGAACTTGACACCAAACACGAAGATGGCACCTGTTTGGACCATTTTACAATGGAATGACATCAACACACAAAATAACTCTTTATGGCTTGATTCCACTGGGCATTGTGGCTTGTGATTCCACCAGCGGCACAGCAGCTCGTCTCAGAACAGCGCATCCCACGTCTGGGGCGCTGCTGGTGAGACCTGCAGCCGTACGGAGGACGGATCAGAACCGTGGTGCAGGCATGCTGTGCCATGTTAACAGTTTTGCAGATGTCTCTTTATAATGCTGGTTTAAGGGGAAAATGCTCTCTGGGTGTTTTTCTTGCAGTACAGCATTTGGCTATTGGAATACTTACGTCTATGGCCTATAAAGTAAGAAGCTGGTGTCGGGAGATAATTAGCTTAGCATAAAGACTGGCAACAGATTGAAACAGCTAACCTGAATCTGTCCAAAGTTTAAAAATCTGCCATCCTCAGATGAGCTGGATGGACTACTAATGTTTTTACATAAATCATAAGTAATTAGGATGCATTAATTCTAAAATATTTTATGCTTTATTTGGGTCTTCCCGGGGTCCACTCAAAAACAATGAGGTAAAAACAAACAATTTAAATTGCACACCATAAATAAAACAACAATGATCAGAAAGTCTGTGAAATAACTACATTTTTAAAGATAGACAACAGAAGCTTAGAATGAGGCCAAAAAGAAAAACTATCAATAAACCAAATTGTGCCAAAACAGCAATTACTAAGGCAATGTGGGTTTTTTTTGTAAGAAAATGTACTTTTTATCTCCTCTGAAGTTTTTCATTTTATTCCAAATCACATTAGAATAACAGAGAATAACTAGATAGATTTTCACCTGTCTCTGTGTCTTTTGACCGGCTCTATACTGTACAGACATATGCAGTATAATAATTCTGCTTGTCAAGCATCTACTCTGCTTTAGTGTCCTTGAGCCAAACATTGATTTCCTTTCAGTCCTGATGTGTATCTGACCCTAATTCAGGCTGCTATAGATGATTAAATAACTTGTAGGTGTTATCACCTAAATAAGGAGATGTAGCAGACAGATACCAATTAAATTATAATGTTCTGTCAGATGCAGGCACTACTCAGGATATCAAGAATAATGTTGGGATGAATAAGTACTAAAGATCATGGTTGTAATCACTTAATCTGTCTACTTATCTCTTACTTACTTATTATCTCTTAATCTGTCTGCTGCTGTGTTAGCCAGGTCTTCTGTGATTAAGCTTTTTTGATCTCAGTGGGAATAAGTTAAATAAATAAAGGTTTTATTAAATATAGAAAGCCAGTAAAATGGGTAAAACAAGTCAGACAAATACATGTTGAGAAGTCAGAGGATTTGTTGTCTGATTCTGATTATGTTCACTGTCTGTGTGTTCAGACGACTGTTCGTAGACTCGACTCTGTCTTATCATGATTATCAGAGGCTCCTGGGGAAGGTGCTGATTAATCTTTCTGCCCATGATGAGAGTTTATCTGTTTGTTTGGGTTTTTTTTCGGGGGTCATTTCTTATCTTGTATGATGATGCCCTGAATCGCAAGGACATACTGAGGACAAATGGACACAACAATAAGTCACGTCCACTTAAAACATAAACACCAGGTGGTAACACTTTAGATTATTTCCTGCAACGTACTACGTAATTCTTTCTAATTCACTGTGGAATTACTACTAATATAAACATGTAAGTACAAGGGGAGGAGATGTAAAGAGATGTAAAGATTTAAAACACTTCTTCCCAGCTAAGTTCTGACGTTGCAAACATTTAAGTCACATGACTGATTAACTGTTTCTGCTGCATCAATCTCCAATTTTCCCATGTGTTTTCTACATTGTTTCTCACCGTTTGATGTTCGACCGGCGCTCTTTTAATCTCGTCATCTTGTTGCGGCCTCTTCCTCTGCAGCGGTATCATGGTTTTCTGACTTTTTCTGATTTTCTTGAAATTTGCGATACATTTCAATGGAAACGCGACTCCCGTGGTAACTTGAAAAGACTTTATACTGCAGTATTTATTTACTACCGAGTACCTAATCTGACACAACTGAGTAACAAGACGAACTATAAGTTTGGAGGAAGATGGGGTAATGAGTTGTGTTTATGAATGTTTTAGTTCAGTATTATCATATACTACATATCTACATAGGAGGGGTACAAAAGATGAAAAATATAGGATTGGCCACAGGGTACATTTGTGTTTTTACCTTGTAACAAACAGAGGTCCAGGGAAAAACGTACTGTCTGGAATATACTGTAGCCCTGAAGCTACAGTGTGTTATGTAAATTAGGAATGCAGAAGCCTGGGGCGGTCCAGGTTTATATTCATTGTTGTTATGGTGTACAGGAGGTAGAAAAACTTTAAGATGAGGTTTCTAATGCAGCCAAGGAAGTTAAAGAAGATAAAGCGTATGTCCTGTCACAGGGTACAAACACTACAGTCAATACTGAAGGTCACTGTACACTATCAAAAATGAAAAATAATACAACAAGGCTATGAGTCATTTCATGAAAAAAAAAACTAAACAAACTTCAAGCTTTCTGACATATTTTCCCGAATTGATGTGTACCGACTGCATTTATTTCAGGTGAATCTGTGATGTCAAAGCAGAAAATAAATCCACTGCTTTTCAGGTTGTGCAGGTTAAGTTTTCTAAACCACACAAAATTTGGAGTCCCGACCACGAGCAGCAGTGCAGACTGTTGACGGAGGCCTTACGAGAAACAACCAGGTATTCGATGGCAACATAAGGGGAGGAACACCACAACAATATTTTTTTGTATTCGTATTTGTGAATAGATGTAAGCTTTTTAAAAACATTTCAATTAACAAATATATTTTAAAAGGTTTTCAGGCTTTCGGGGGTTCTGAGGTGTCAATCAAGGGGTCTCAGACCCCAAGAGACCCCCTGTCCATGTCTATAAAGTCCCTTAAATGACCAGTGTGTGGAATATTGTGGCATCTATTGGTGAGTTTGTTGTGTAACTAAGGCAAGACCAGGTTGATAAAATGTTTTTTCTTTTCAACATTTCAACCTGGCCATGATTTTATGTTTGCTCCTGTTTGCCTGTTTTATTTATTTATTTGTAAAAACCCTCTTTACTCCATTAATATATTCTGCTTTTGAAAACTTTATAGTGTTGACAATATGTAATAAATGAAAATACTATGGATGTTGTCACCTAATGCATACTTAATTTTTAAGGACTGTGTGTGTACATCTATTTAGCTCTTGGAGATTAAAAATGCAATTAATTTTTAGTTTAAATCCCTATCAGGGGCATATTAGGGAAAATATTTAAGCTCCATCTGAATATAAATTAATGCAAGTATGTCAACCAATCAAGCAATCGTCCTCCCTGAGGAGAGACAAGAGATTAAATTCATAAACATTATTGGTACATATTTTGCTGTGTGTAATTACAGGAGGAATCTGTTGAGAGATAATAAGCTGAGGTTTTAAACAAAGATGAGTCAGCAGTGATGAGATATTCACTCTCAATATTTTAAACTGAATCACAGCATCAATAAAAAAAACATTGAGAAAGAAACCTAATTCTGCAAAATTAATAACTGCTTGCCAACGTACAGGAAGTATTCCCTCTCAGATGGCATTAAAAATCTCATAAAAATCTCTAATAATATATATAAATACGCTCATGTATGGTTTCAAATTCAAAGTGTTTGTCAGTCAAACTAAGTAAGAGACAATATATTGAATCACAGATATAATATTCAAGCCGCTGCCTCGTTGCCACCAGTGCAGTGATGTGTCCCTGTGTTTTCTCAGGGCCGTTCACAGTATATATCCTATGAAAAAGCCCAGTATTCTGAGGGAAAATAACTATACTGGATTAGTGTGCAACTCACGACATTGGCTCAGGGCCAGCGCAGGATGCAATGTGCCCTTTATGTGGCACAGACGAGCGTGTAGCATGTCTGGTTGTCATATTGGAGTCCAGTGTTTGTGTACTGCCACAGGACTGCAATTAACGCTCCCCTTAACTGTCTTTCCTGAACCTTAACCAGGTGTTTTAGTTGCCTAACCCTAACAACAAGGCATCATTAATGTATTTACCAAAGCCAGAACCTTTTCATAACGTTAAGCACAATGTAGCTGCCCCATTCAAAAGGTGAGAATTTTTAAAATCCTTGCATCGACAGTAATCTCTGGTTTTACAACATTCTTGTCTTTAGGGATTGGGTTAAATGAAAAATGAGTTTTGTCCCAAAAAAGTGATGATTCTTAATTTCATGACAGTGTGTAAGAAAACAAGGATTGTCATGTTTTGTTACCTCAGAAGGAGACGTTCATCTACAGAAGGTGCAGGTCCTCTTTCATAGAGTCTGCCATGTTCCTATGGTAGCCCAGAATGGTCAAACCAAACACTAGCCCTCAATAAGGCCGTCCGTGTTTTCCTCATGTTTCACATTTGGAAGAGGAGGGTGACACAAGGTGTTTGCAGTCTTCAAGGTCACTGTTTGACGTCACTAAATCCTTCACAGTGTTAAGAAGTTAAAGAGACTCTCCCTTCACTTTACTCAGCGGCTGTGAAGCAAGACACAGGGACTTTTTCTGCAGTGTTTTAATGGGAAAACTTTTCATTTACTGACATTCAGCTTCATGGCTAAACTTTAATCCCTCTGCTCTAATAGCCAACACGTAAGTGTGGCCACGAGTACTCTCCTTTTTTCTTCTCTTTCGCACGTGCAAACACACACACATACACACTGCAGTTATTATTCCTTGTTCTGATAGAAATTTAAATAAATTAAATAGATTTGTA
>JAJHUR010078514.1:0-12810 GCA_027495735.1 Lutjanus campechanus | reverse complement strand
CCCAAAAAGGGACAAATACGAGAAGAGAGTGTGTGTGTGTGTGTGTGTGTGTGTGTGTGTGTGTGTGTGTGAGAGTGTGTTTCTATTGTTCGCTGTATTGTTTTTATGTAAAGCACTTTGAGCTGCTATTATTGCATGAAAAGTGCTCTATAAATAAAGTCTGATTGATTGATTAAATGATCCACTCTTTCACCCTGTTCGTTGTAATGACAACTTTTTGTTGCACCATTTGGCACTTACTTCTTAAGGATTCATTTGCTAAAACTGATATCACCATTTTTATTTATTTTCCTAAATCCTAAAATTTTGTGCACTCAGGGAATATTAATCAAACTGGCACTGTTTTATTAATTTTTATAATGGCCTTTATCTGTTTTTGCAAATGAACTCTTCAAATATTAGTGCCCCTAAAGTAAAGTAGTTGTAATAATGATATATACTGTAAATGTGAATATGTGTGGTCTGAAATTATGATGTAAACCCTTTGAAAAGTCTGGTGTCTCTTGTTTGTTTCATGAACTAATGGTTCATGTAATTTCAGTTTGGTGCCTTCCTTATTTGAAAGGGACACAAAGGTAATGTCAGTGTTATCTTGAAGTAATGCTACAACAAAACAGCTAAATCTATGATGGCTGAAGAAAATAGTCTTTGTGTTCAGGATATGTTGTAAGAGGTTTAACTTAACTTCTGACATTTCCTTATTCTTTTTTACTTACCATTTATTTTATCAATTAATTGCATGTTTTCATGCTAATGCTGTGTTATCGTTGATGCTTTGGCAATATTGTCTATGTGACATTCATGCTAATAAAGCCTGTTTGAATTGAATTGAAAATTCAGCCACTAGCTGTCCCACTCCTCCTGCCACCTTCCACTCCGTTCCACTCCACTCCAGTTTTTGCCAGTTAGTTGAATAAAACAAAAATATAAACAAAACATTAATTTTGGACCCAACTAAATTTTTTTAAATGGTCACTTCACAATTTAAAAAAATTATAGGAAAAGGAATATTTTTATTATGTACTTTTCTACAAACTTTGTGGATGTTTTCTTTTCAAATATTCATTTTTTGTTTTTACTTTTCAGTTTTTGTACAGGAAATAAAAGATAAACATATAACCAAGCAACAACCACTGACAAATGAAGCGTTCCTTGCCAAAGCCTGCAGTTCCTCAAATGGCCACATGAGGCTGGCTCCAAAAGTGAGTCACTCCCGATAGTTCCCCATATTAAAATGCCTAACTGCCCAACTTTTGCCTACAACATCTGTCTGCATATATGATCGGTACTTTCCTGAGCCAGGTACTCTTGGGAAAAACCTGTTGTGTGCAATCTGACATGTCTTCTGCCCTCTGGTGGATTATCAGTGCACTGCAGGCAGCAGCCAGCCTCTGAGTCAAATAATGTATCCATCATGTCTGCCTTCATCTTTGCTAATTTTGAAAAAATATATATATAAATAACAGTTATATTGGTAATATTATTTTAATATGAATATTTCCTGTATTGAAACAACCTATAATTGCTTAATATTTTGGACCTTATTTTAGAGTAAAATCATGTTATAAATGTGCGTATCCAATATGATACAGCATGTATACAAATTAGGCTAATTTATCTGTAAATCCCTGTAAATCTCTCTCTATTTGCACTGTTAATAAAGTAGTTGAAGATCAGATATTTAGAGAGGAGGTTGAGGTATTTATATGTGTTTTTATACATATTCAACCTGCTCTCATTATAATCACTTAGATGTTGCAAACAGTTTATTTGATATGTCAGCCTTTACAGTTAGGAATCAGATTGTGGTTCATCAAAACAGTGTCTGACAATATTGTCAAGTGTCTTATTACAAGTTGGGAAGACCACAGGGTGGCGTAACACTGGGTTAGTTGTAACATTGCCAGTTTGACCACAAACTGTGGTGATGTCACACAATAAAGTGCTCTGTGGATTTTATGATTAGAAAACTGATTTTCAGGTAAGAAAGTAAAATTATTTATCAAGATTATTTTTGCTGAGTGTTCATTGTATTGTAGATACATTCGTTTGACTTTCATAACCTGAAACAGCAGATTCTCTAATTGAATTAGATTTTATTTGCAATCTTCCCCATGCTAGCACAGTTAGATGTGTAATAACTCCTTGGGAGTGGGGACAGTTGGAACAGTTCGTTTAAATTATGTGAAACACTCAAAAACAAGTGTGGGTCAAGTGTGAATGTTGTTCCTGGGACCACAAAGGCCTGCACCCCAGTTTATTCTTATTCTTCGATAGAGAGTTTTTTTTTTAAAAATTGGATAGTGTGAATCCATAGTAGCTGTAGTAGTACAGCTCACCTCTGTAGTGGGGTAGGTTGTAACATGGGACTCTTTGTATTTGATCTTAATTCGCATAATCATGAGACTGCAGACAGGGTTGGAAGGGTTACTTTAAAACTGTATTCCAGGACTATTACTGTGACACAATATTCAAGTAGTGTAACTTGATTACATTTAGTTACTTTTGGATTACCTCAATACCAAATGGTGAAATTGTTTAACCTTATATTTGTTACATGCAAATGTACCACGTTGTGCTTAATTCACACTTCACACTCAAACTTCCACTAAACTAGTAGTATTGACAGCATTTGTCTGTGTAGCTAATGTTAGCTTGTTATGTCTTTTATGTCTTTTTGTGTCTTTTTTAGTCTTGTTACGTCTTTTTCGTCATTCCACCATTTTTGTGTTGTCGCGTCTTTTTCATCTTGATACGACATTTTTGTCTTGTTACATCTTTTCTATAGTTTTAGCATTGTTACATTGTTTTTCATCTTGATAGTTTTTTCGTCTTTTACGATGTTTTTCGTCTTGATGCATCCTTTTTGTCTTGTTGAGTATTTTATGTTTGTTTTCATCTTTATTTATTTATTTATTTATTTATTTTTTAAAATCTTGTTGCGTTTGTTTTTACAGCGTTTATGTCTTGTTAGGTTGTTTTTCATTTTGTTATGTCTTTTTTTGTCATGTTACGTCTTTCACGCTTTTTTCATCTTATGTCTTTTTTGTCTTTTAAGTCGTTTTTAGTCTTATGTTGTATTTAGTCTGGTTACGACTTTTTCGTCTTGTTAAATATCTTTTTCATTGTTCCGTCATTCTTGTCTTGTCACGTCTTGTTACGTCTTTTTTGTTTCACGTTATGTCATTTTCATCTTGATATGTTACAGATGCATTAAAACTAAAGAAACTGTAAAGAGTAAAGAGTACAAATATTTGTGTTCAAATGTGGGGAGTAAAAGTTGAAAGTCGTCAGAAAAATCTTCTTGAGTACAGTAACAAGGGTATTTATATGTGTATTTAATACTAGGTGTGAATGGGGTTAATGATATTTTTTGCTGGGGCTATTTCAGTTATTGGGGAATCTGAGTCTTAATGCAAAAAAAAAGAGAGGTGAAAAGGTGTAAAAGGTGAATCATGGTGATGGAGAAATGACATCCATCCACTACCGTCACAGTGACACACATCTGATGCATTTGCTGAAGTTGTAGTTTGGCTACACCCAAATCACAGGATATCAATTTAATGGGCAGAGAGAGAGAGCAGTAGGGGTAAAGAGAGAGAGAGAGAGAGAGAGAGAGAGAGATCTATCCCTGACTGTCTGTTTCGCAACCAGTCTGTAGTTTTCCGCTCCGCCGTGGTGCATATCTTCAAGGTGACGGACGCCCTGCGACGAGTCAGGGCGAGCCCTGCAGACTATGTGATGAAATTAAAAATGCGTAAAAAAAGACAATTTACTGTAACAGTAAGACAGTGCAGGCCGCGGGGGGCGTATTAAAAACTGTGACAACTTGTGGATTCACTTAAAGTCTCTCCGCACATGAGTAGTTACTACCGAGGGCGCTCCCAAGTTTCTGATGCCAGCAGCTTTTTCACTTTCTCCCGCAGCCAATCGTCATGTTGGATCCTTTCGGGCCGCAGAGCGCCGGTGTGACCGTCTCCAGCGCGGAGCTCCAGCTCAAACTGACCGACAACAAGAGCAGCCTGGCCGCAGCAGGGATGGGGATGGAGAACGGCACCGGGAAGAAACTCATAGAGATAACAGGGCCGGCTTTATCCAAGAGGAAACTTCTGGTCGGTTTGGACCTTCTCTGCCTCTTTCTCGGTAAATATCAGAACATATAGGAATACTTCAAATCTGTTATTCACTTCCAGAATGCAAAACTGTGTAGCTTTGTTGCATAAAGTGTAAGTAGTGCAGCATCCCATCAGTACCATTACAACACGTGTAAGTTTAGAGTGTTTCAGTGTGTGTCAAAGAGATGCTGAGACAACTATGTGGACACTGCTGTTAGACTGTTGCTGCACTGAACTGCAGGGCTGCAACTAACTATCATTTTCATTATCGATTAACCTTTATTTTCCACGCTTGATTGATTAATCGTTTAGTTCAGAAAATGTTTTTTAAAAGGTGAAAAAAAAAGCTGATCACAATGTCCCACAGTCCAAAGCTATGTCTGCAAGCTTTCTTTTGTCCAAACAGCTGTCCAAAACCCGAAGAGCTTTATCTGCTATCATAAATGATAAAGAAAAGAAACAGTTAAGAAGTTGAAAGCAGCAAATGTTGGACAGTTGTGCTGAAAAATGACTGAAAAGATTAATCGATTAATCCTTTGTTCTAGGAAATGTTAAAAATTGTGAAAAATGCTCATCACAATGCATGTCCCAGAGCCTAAAGCCACATATTTAAATAGCTTATTTTGTCCAAGCAGCTGTCCAGGTCTTCATTTATGATCATAAATGATAAAGAAAAGCAACAGATGCTCACATTTAAAAAGTTGAAAGCAGCACAGCAAATGTTTGACAGTTTTGCTTAAAAAAATGTCTAAAACAATTCATCGATTAATTCATTATACTAGAACATGTCAAAAAACAAAAACAAAAATTATGAAAATTATGAAGAAAGGCAGCAAATTCTTACATTTAATAAGTTGCAAAAATAAATATTTTTGCTTGAAAAATGCCTGAAACAATTACTTGTTTACTCTAGGAAATGACAAAGAATTGTGAAAAATGTTCATCCCCGAGCCCAAAGCAACAAGCGTCAAATTGCTTCTTTTGTCCAACCAATGGTCCAAAATCCCCAAATCTCCATTTACTATCAGAAATGTTAAAGAAAAGCAGCAAATCTTTACATTTAAATAGTTGGAAAAAGCAAATGTTTGACATTTTTGCTTGAAAAATAACTAAAAACAATTAATCGGTTATGAAAATAGTTGGCAACTAATTCTTTTTAGATTTACCAATCGATTAATTAACTAATTGTTGCAGCTTTACTGCACAGCATTACATAAGCTTGGCCATGTGAGTTTGCATATGCAGGCAGATATTTCAATGATTTGCTGAAGGGATTTTTCAGTCTCTCCAAAGTAGTTTTTACTCAGCTATACATTTTTAGAGCTGAAACCAGTATTTAAGTAACCAATGACAGGCAGAAATAAATGAACCATTCATTTGATCTTTTAAAAGCAGAAGTGCCAAATATTCTCTGGTTCCAGCTTCTGAGTTGTGATGACCTGCAGAGTCATTGTCTTCCTCAAAACCAGCAATCTGATACCATCATCGTGACTGTCAGGAAATTGTGATTTTTCACTATTTACTTACATTTTGTGAAACAAGTCAGTGATTAATTGAGGAAATAATTGATTTATGAATAAGGATATGGTGATGCCAAGAACTCAGGGTGCGATGATAAGAAAGTCTACGATGTGATAATTATCGCAATATTAAAAAAATAAAATTAAGAAAAGTGACAACTTGAAAAGTAGGAAATAAATCTGATGTCTACACCAATTATTGTTTGTATATTTTTTTTCCTTTTAACTTAAAGTGCGTCTACCTTCCTTCTTTAATAAAATAAAATAAAAGTAGCCACTGTTTTCCTAAAATTAGATTTAATACATACATCACCTTGCATACAGTATCAAAGAATATTGCAGTATATTGAATTGTAACATCTGCATTGTGCAGCCTGTCCTCACCAGGAAAGCATGTGTGTTGATTGAAAGTGCGAGCAGCTTATTCCGACTGATTTATTACTCTTAGGTGACGCCCCCCCTAGTGGATGTAGTAAATATTACAGTATAATGAACAAGAAAGTCTGTATCTGGAGGAGGTGCAGGGAATGGATGTCACAAACAAGCACAGGGTTTTCACCCAGGAGACCGTTCAAGTCCTGTGTGCAACAAAAAACAAATGTAGAGTTTTGAGTTGCTTAAAATTTTGCAATGGATGTGACGTCCACCGCGTCACTTCCATCGCGTGAGCGACGTGTCTTCCGTCCACAGTTATTTTGACCCAATCCACAATCTTTTCCTGAAAAGCATTTTTATTGCCTGAACCTAAGCAAGTAGTTTTTGTGCCAAAACCTAACCACGCAAGTTACGTTGTTGCGTGACTGATGTCTCATATGTCACGTGACATACATAACGTAGTTATTCTAACCCAAACCACAATCTTTGCCTAAACCTAACCAAGTAGTTTTTTTGGCTAAACCCAACCAAACTGTGACAATTTTACAACGTAAACTATGTGTGTCATGTGACATACGTAACATAGTCATTTTAACCTAAATGACAATATTTTCCTAACCTAACCAGGTAGTTTACGTGCCTAAACCTAACCAAACTGCTTTATGTCATGTGACCTACGTAACGTGGTTAAGGCCCGGTAAACCTGTCGCTGACAGTACTCGTCACCAGTAATGTAAGTTGTTTTGGCAGTAATTGACAATCGACCTAACTGGGGTTTACGTATGAGGATGTGTTGGTATCATGATACCGATCGTACCACCACATTATTGCCAATGCACAGCCATTAGAGGCATATTTTTTCATATAATATCCATTTATAGCTTCGAAGCCTACAGGTGAATTCCTTTGCAAATTATTATTATTCCTTCCTATTCAGGACTTCTCAGTTGAGAGGGTTAACTTCGGCCATGTTGAGCTATTTTCCGCTTTGTTTTCATCCCTTTTTATTTAGTCAACAAAGACAGTCAGTGGCTAGATTGAGGCATGTGGGCCTGTGAGTAGTGAATTACTGCCAGATTTATAAGTATTAAAAAAAATCTGAAAGAACGGAAGAAAAAAAGAAAGAAAGTTTTTCAAGTTCTCCTTCCATCTACATCTATCCCTGGCTCTTTTTTTTTCTTTCTCCACTCTCGCGCGCTCTCGAGCTCTCCGTGCCAGCTGGTTCGTGCATTGCCCAGGGAATTCTACAGTTTCCATGACAACCTCCAGTTCTCAGGGTAGAGCCGGGCCAGGGGGAATTGTATTTGGTATAAATAAATAAATGCACGATCCACTGCGTGTGTGCATGTGTGTGTTTGTGTGTGCACATGACTGCATATGTTGACCCTCCCTCCCATGATCCCTATATGTGGCAGGAGGGTGCTTATGTAATGCTGGCTAATTGGAAAAAGCTGGACGCAGAGGTAGTCTGTATTAACAACAGATTGGACATGTGCAGGAGGGAGGGAGCCATGCTAGAAGTCTCTCTGTCTGTTTCTCTGTCTGTCTGTCTCTCTCTACTGTGTGAGTGCAGGCATGCAAGACACACACACAGAGAGAGAGAGAGAGAGAGAGAGAGAGAGAGAGAGAGAGAGAGAGAGAGAGAGAGGGAAGGACACCCAGAGACAAACAGAGACAGTGTGAGGCTGGTTCTGGCTCTGCTCTGCTGCGGCATTTGCTCTTTGTTTTGTAGGGAAGAGTTGAACTGAAGTCACAAACAACCCTCCTTTCTCTCCTCATCAACAGAAATGCACACCCACACACACACACACACACACACACACATACATACACACATGCGCAGTTCAAACTGGGTCTCTCTTGAGCCCTGCCTGCTTTACTCGTCTATTTCCAGACCCTCACATTCCTAATGGTTGTCTAACTAGTTGGGTTCTCCAGAGAAAAAGTCAGGGTTCCCACCCTTGTTTTCCTGTAAAACTACTCATCCTTTGACCTTCTCTCTCTTCCCCAGTTTCTCATGTTCCCTGTCAGTTTTATTATGGCCTCGTCTTGCTATTAGCTCCGTCTTTCTTTTTAATTTTAGACCTTATTACTTTCATCGGTGATTGAGGAGATACTTAATGTGTGTCTCCTGATGTGTGACAGGGATGAAGAGTCAAGGGCATCATGTCTGCACTGGTGCTGAGTATTGAACGTCAATGCATTCGGGGCACTGATGAAAATGTGTTGGTAGTATCAAAATCACATTTTTGCCAGATCTTGCATGGCTGCTTGTGTTTAGACATTTAAAATTAAGGGCCCTATTTAGACAATCTGTATCACAGTCTTAAGTACATAGTACCTCTGCGTTTAAGATGTGTCCAGCTCCACTTTGCTATTTAAACGGAGCATAATAAGGGTGCAAAGTAAGGTGCAAGGTGAAAGTGTTTGTGTGTTTTGGGGGTGAGATGAGTTAAACCAATAGAATCAGAATCAGTGTCAACTCACATTCCCTTTAAGAGCCAGGTGCGCCTAATCTACAATACCAGATGGTTTGTTGCACAGAACCATCTGGGAA
The DNA here is from genome assembly GCA_027495735.1 of Lutjanus campechanus. Lineage (NCBI taxonomy): Eukaryota > Metazoa > Chordata > Actinopteri > Lutjaniformes > Lutjanidae > Lutjanus > Lutjanus campechanus. Next base: position 4,243 of record JAJHUR010078514.1, on the reverse strand, counting down.
GCAGTCCACAGGAACTGTTTGGAAAAGGGCGGCGCTTTCAAAACCACTTGGTAGGTGATCGGATGAAACCTCTGTCACCTCTAACACGGGCTAACTTCAACCAATCAGATCAACAAACCGAACTGAAGCCGCAGCCACCTGGAAGAAGAGCGAAAATATGTTTTCCATCAATAAAAGCCCTTTAGTGCCATTCTTTGTTCTTCTCTCAGTGAAGGAATACTGTCCAGTTTTTGTATAACTGATGCTATCACAGTCTCACTGTTGGCGCACTTAAAACCACACCAGTAGTCCCTCCGAGGACACTGATTGGCTTGCACCACCTGGTTAGGTTACCTGGGTTAACCTTCTAGTGTGAATCGTATAGACCTGGGCTTAGCTTAACATGGGCTTAACAATGTGTGTGTGAAAAGGTGTTAAGTTATGCAAGGGTTAACTCTCAGCCCTGGGTTGGGGACATCCGTGGGCTAAATATATGCCACGTGAAAAGCTCTCTATTTTCCTCAAAGTTCTGAAGAAATCTGGATTTTGGTTTTAGTACTGTGGACGTCAAAGAACTGAAAAGACAGACGTGCATGCTTCAGAATGCAGATTCCTCCCGTTCCTCTTCTCACACTCTAGTTTTGCTCCTCGTTTCTCCTCCCATGCATCATCTCCGGTTTCTCATCACAAAGAGGAATAGCTGTACTCCCTCTGGGGATTGTTGTGATATCAAATCATCTCCCTTCTCCTCTGCCCCCTCCTCCTGTGCAGCTTCCATCCCTTTCTTCGCGTGTGAGCTGAAAGCAGTGAGTCCTTACAGAAGGGGCTTCATGTGCGGGGACCCCAGCATCACCTATCCTTATCTGCACCAAGAAGCAATATCAGACGAATTACTCATCGCTGGTGGCATCATCATCACCGGCCTCACTGTGAGTACTCATCGCCTTCATCATCCCTGTAGTCACTGTGCACCATGTCCCAGCTTGTGTGGAGAATGATGAGAATGTAATATGACGGTTCTGACTACGTGTCCACTTTCAGATCGGCCTCGGGGAGTGTTACCGGGTTCGTTTCAGAGGCGTCAGCTCCAAGGCCTTTGTCAGGAACCTGTATGTGTCCTGTCTCTACAAGGAGCTGGGCTGTTTCCTGTTCGGCTGCTGTGTCGGCCAGTCACTGACCAACATGGCGAAGCTGAGTGTCGGGCGTCTACGACCACACTTCCTGTCCGTGTGCGGTGTCACATATGCGTCGCTTAACTGCACACCTGGGACCTACGTTGCAACAGTGAACTGCCGCCAGCCGGATCACCGATTGGAGGAGGAGGCCAGGTGTGTGTCCATCATGTGTGTGTGTTTATATTGTTTGGATTTTAAAGGGACAGTTGACCCCAGAATACAAAAATACATATTTACTCTGTGCCTGTAGTGGTATTTATTCATCTGATTAGGGTTTTTTTTGTGTGTGTGTGTGAATTGTAGAGTTTTGGTGATATTGACCGAAGAGATGTCTGTCCTCACTCAAATATGATGAGACTAAATGTCTCTTGGCTTGTAGCCCCAAAAAATATATTTGAAAAACTCTCTCTTTCTGCTGCGGCATTTGCTCTTTCAAAAAATCATGACTTGGTTACAACCTCAACCTTGTGAGCAGCTTCATGTTCTACCAGAACTACTTTATTTCTACTACAAAGAAAGTAGTACCTACATGAAACTGATCACAACAGAGTCTGTGGATTATCTTGAGTAACTGGGTCAAGAGAAGACACATATCTCTATGGCTAATATCTCCAAAACTCTGCAACTCACACTAAAAAAATAAAATAAAATAAATAAAACTAGATGGATAAATAGCACTGCAGACCCAGGGGGAAATCTGTATTATTGATTTTGAGGTGAACTAGCCCTTTAATAATTAAGCTTCTGCTTATAGATTTCGGTTGTGTGTCCTTGAGTGTCCTCCTGCATTCTTCACAGTAGAGTTGTGTAAAACGCTAGTTTCTACGGATAAATGTTAGCAGCGGGATCACTAAGCTAGATAACCTAACGGTGGTCTCTTTTCCAGTTTCTTGAATATTTTGGGGGTTACTCAGGCCAGGGGTTCTCAGTCACTTCTGATTGTTAAAAAAACAGGAGACCACCTTCCCACATGAATTTAAAAGATAATAGTAAGAATAATTTTTAAAAAATCATTTTAATCTATTTAGCAGTATCACTGCCTCTGCAGTATGGGGTTGGGCTACTATTTGCATTTTCACTCTGCTTCTCCATGTTTTCATGTTACTAACTTCCTCTATTAGAGCTGCATTACCGCCACAAACTGTTGCTCTCACGTCACTTGAGAGCCTGATAAGCAGTCCTGTTGCCCAAATCATGTTACCTTGCAAGGCAGCTGGATTTGCGAGATCATGCCATAATCGTGCAAAAATTTTACCAGTGGACAATGTCATATAGCCCACGTGTTGAGAATTGCTGACTTAAGCTACTTTACTGTAACGATGGAGGAGTATCTCATCCTTGTGAAGTATTTTGTAGCGTAACATTTGCTAAACTGAAGTGACTATTATAAATCACACAATTTGTGCTATTCACACGCCAGTTTAGCAACTTAGCAAGAGGTTCGTAGGACAAGAAAAACAATGTTTGACTCATGACCAAGGGCGGATATTGCATGTCATGGTTGGTGGGGATAATAAACATGTTAGCTGGAGTTGCAGGGTTGTGCTGCTGCCAGAGGAGTGCTGACTGAGATTACTGCAGTCATGGGAATTCACAATATAAAACATTAGATTGTCTAAATGTGGGGGTGGTGGGGGGGTCCATATTTCAAAACTTCAAAAAGTGAATGCTGAATCTCAATAAATAAATTCCAATAAATAAAATTGACAAGACTGACGGTCAACAGTGATTATATTTTAATTTTTTGATGAAAACTATTGCAAGGGACAATTCAGTAGTGTCAGGATATTGAAATAAGCCAGTATCAGGTAGTATCAATACTTCTCCAGACAAACAATACCTGAATTCAGTCCTTTTGTTGATCAGACCTAGAAAAAAATTATTTATGGTTTTGCTTGAAGCCACTTTGAAGCCTTCGAAAAAAGGTATCGAATGAAATGCTATGCTATGGTAATGGTATCATCATTTTTTAAATAATACCCAGCCTACCATCCCTACTGAATTCTAAACTCTTGCTCCTGATTTGATAAGACACATCATGCATCAGGAGACAAAAGGACATGCATTCAACTTGTATGTCTGCAGGCACAGACAGATAGCTGGTTTGATATAATTGTAGATGTTGACAGTACGTGGTTTAATTTGAAACTAGCGAGTGAAACTTTGTAGGAGTCGATAAGCAGAATCGAAATTAAGATTTCTTAATGTTTCATTCAGTATCGATTCTTGTTTGGAATCGATTTTCAATGCCCAACCCAAGTATTTAAGCATTATGTGTTATGTATTGTCCTTTTGTTCTGTGTTATTCTAAATACTTCTCCATTTTTTTTAGGAAGTCCTTCTTCTCTGGCCATGCTTCCTTTGCGATGTACACAATGCTCTATTTAGCAGTGAGTATTTCCATCTGTCCATCTATCTTTCTCTCTCTCTTTCACACACTTTCTCACACACACTCGCAAACACTGGCAAACACAACTTACTGTCTCTCCAATTTCCAATTACCATATCTCTGCAAAATGCAGAGGGCGAATGAATGAAACAGGGAGCCATCATCAGTCCAGTTAGCAGCAGAGAACGAGAGAATGAAAGAGGAGAGGGAGAAAGAGGAGGACTGAAAGGAGAAATGGGACAAACAGAGACAGCTTTGTTCTGCTGTGGGAGGAGTGTGACCTCGCCTCACCGCCTCACTGCTCTCCTCTATTGTGTGTGAGTGTGTGTGTGTTTGTGTGTGCATGCGAGCTCCTGCATTTATACGTGTCTATGTGTGCCCATGCCGGTGCCTGCGTATGTACATGCAGCATATTAATGTGTGTGCCATCTTGTGTGTGAGTACTCTTGGCATGCTGGTTCATGATTACTCTCTCCAAACTGTTGCCTTTCTTTGTGTTATGATAGTGCTGCACTACATTTAACAGAGAAGAACAGAACAGCACCAACATCATTATCTTTGTTTTAACCATATCTTGAGATCTTGGAAGCTCCAACAAGTGCACTAATCATACCAAATACATATTTTTCTTCTTCTCTCTCATGCTCTTTTTCCACCCACATAGTTTTGATGTGAGTTGCAGAGTTTTGGAGGTATCAGC